>LR812524.1:73767201-73779701 GCA_903798195.1 Danio kyathit | reverse complement strand
TGTATGTGTGTATATATAAAAGTGTGTGTTTATATATGACAGTGCACGTGGGTCTCTGTTTGTTTGTATGTGTGTGCGTGCGTTTGTGTGATTGTGTTTGTTTGTGTGTGTGCATATGTGCATGTGTGAGTGTGTGTGTTTGTGTATATAAGAGTGTGTATGTGTGTGTATGTGACAGTTCATGTAGGACTCTGTGTGTGTGTGTTTGTATGTGTGTGCATGTGTGATTGCATTTGTGTCATTGTGTGTGTTTGTGAGTGTGTCTGTGTGTGTGTGTGTGTGTGTGTATGTGTGTAAATATAAGAGTGTGTGTTTGTATATGACAGTGCATGTGGCTCTCTGTTTGTTTGTATGTGTGTGCGTGCGTTTGTGTGATTGTGTTTGTTTGTGTGTGTGCATATGTGCATTTGTGTGAGTGTGTGTGTTTGTGTATATAAGAGTGTGTATGTGTGTGTATGTGACAGTTCATGTGGGACTCTGTGTGTGTGTGTGTTTGTGATTGTATGTGTGTGCATGTGTGATTGCGTTTGTGTCATTGTGTGTGTTTGTGAGTGTGTCTGTGTGTGTGTGCATGTGTGTGTATATAAGAGAGTGTGTGTTTGTAAATGACAGTGCACGTGGGTCTCTGTTTGTTTGTGTGTGTGTGTTTGTATGTGTGTGCGTGTGTGTGTGCGTTTGTGTGATTGTGTGTGTGTGTGTGTGTTTGTTTGTGTGTGTGCATATGTATGTGCATTTGTGTGAGTGTGTGTGTTTGTGTATATAATAGTGTGTATGTGTGTGTATGTGACAGTGCATGTGGGTCTCTGTTTGTTTGTGTGTGTGTGTGTTTGTATGTGTGTGCGTGTGTGTGCGTTTGTGTGATTGTGTGTGTGTATGTGTGTGTTTGTTTGTGTGTGTGCATATGTGCATTTGTGTGAGTGTGTGTGTTTGTGTATATATGTGTGTGTATGTGACTGCATGTGGGACTCAGAGTGTGTGTGTGTTTGTGTTTGTATGTGTGTGCATGTGTGATTCCGTTTGTGTCATTGTGTGTGTTTGTGTGTCTGTGTGTGTGTGCATGTGTGTATATAAGAGTGTGTGTTTGTGGGTCTCTGTTTGTTTGTGTGTGTGTGTTTGTATGTGTGTGTGTGTGTGCGTGCATTTGTGTGTTTGTGTGTGTGCATATGTGCATTTGTTTGAGTGTGTGTGTTTGTGTATATAATAGTGTGTATGTGTGTGTATGTGACTGCATGTGGGACTGAGTGTGTGTGTTTGTGTTTGTATGTGTGTGCATGTATGATTGCGTTTGTGTCATTGTGTGTGTTTGAGTGTGTCTGTGTGTGTGTGTGCATGTGTGTACATAAGAGAGTGTGTGTTTGTAAATGACACTGCATGTGGGTCTCTGTTTGTTTGTGTGTGTGTGCGTTTGTGTGTGTTTGTTTGTGTGTGTGCATATGTGCATTTGTGTGAGTGTGTGTGTTTGTGTATATAATAGTGTGTGTGTATGTGACTGCATGTGGGACTCTGAGTGTTTGTGTGTGTGTATTTGTGTTCAATTGTGTGAGTGTATGTGCTTGTGTGTGTGTTTGTGTGTCTGTGTGTGTTTATGTGCGTTTGTGTGCTTGTGTTTGTGTTTGTATCTGTGTGTGTATGAGTTTGTGTGCTTGTGTGTGTATATAAGAGTGTGTATGTGTGTGTGATGATTTATATACTGTACATTACATTACTGTGTGATCATCATAAATTCTGTCAAGAAAATGGTCGATTTGACCTCAAGTTATTATTAATAATGTCACATTTTTTACACAATAAACGGTCAAGTGCATTTCATGTATTATTTGTTGGTCTTTTTAATTTACCCATATAATAACTTTACCAGTAGTGTATTATAGCTCTAAACATCTAATATTCTTTGAGAATTATATAAATGGCTTTAGATAAATGTTTCTGCTAAATAAATAAATCATAGTAATTACATTTATGATAGTTTGTGGGAAAATGTGGATAATTTGCATGAAAATAATGCCTCCGAAAATCAGTGAAAAACAGACTTTATCCTCCTGATCTCAGAGTAAACCTGATTATTATTCCTCCACTTTATTTAAACCTGAATATTATTAATATACTGTAGTCAGATGTGGTTAGTCAAACTGAGGAAAACACTATCATGATGTTCACACACACTCACACACACACTTACACACACACACATGCACACACACAGGAGCCGAATTATCCATTACATGTTGCTAGGTAACGTGAGGTCTGGATTGTCCTGATAAACGTAAGAATGCGACTCCTGCATGCTGTCATCTGTCTCTGAGAGAGCTCTCTCTCTCTCTCTCTGTGTGTGTGTGTGTGTGTGTATGTGTGTGTGTGTGATCTCTCTCTCTCTCTCTCTCTCTCAAATTCAAATTTAAACTTGCTTTATTGGCATAACAATTATTACATATGTATTGCCAACGCATTTGTGATGCTTACATAAACAGAACATTATAAAACAAATGACACAGTAGTAGTAAAGAAATAACATTATAAGCAGTATATTTAACAATCAACAATTTCGAATAAAATAATAATAATAAATAATAATAAACAGCTATTTAACAGGCTACATGATGGCTCAGTGGTTATCACTGTGGCCCACAGCAAGAAGGTCGCTGGTTCGAGTCCCGGCTGGGTCAGTTGGTGTTTCTGTGTGGAGTTTCCCACATAGCAAAATATCTCTGGCCCAGATCTGGCCCACACAATCAGCTTTAGCTTGGCCCACATGCCGCAGTGAATTACGGTACATGACTGGACCAAGTCTGGCTTCCAGACAAGGGCCAAACATGGACCATATCTGGGCCACGTCTCAGCCAAGTTAATAACCCATAACTGTGCCTGAACTGGGCCATATATGTTGATGTGACACAACTACAATAAAATTGATAAACCCATGAATCATTGCACTTTAGGCGTGCTATGGGCATGCTTTTTCTTGAAGCGACCTGATTGGTACAATTTTTTTCTTTATTTGAAAATAATAAAAAAGTATTTCAAATGTGGGTCAAGACAGGCCAAACTTACATGGCCCACATATCAATTATTAAAATCTGGGCCAAATACTACATTTTACACCTGGCCCAAGTAGTGTGTGCCGCCTTAAAGACGGTGCCACCTCTGCCAAACCAGGGCCATGTTTGGCCCACATGCTGTATGCCAATGCCGAATGAATGCCTGCTGCGCCAGATTTATGCCAAATCTGGGCCAGAATTCTTTGCTACCTGGGTTGCATGTTCTCCCCGTGTTGGTGTGGGTTTTCTCCTGGTGCTCCGGTTTCCCCCATAGTCCAAACACATGCGCTATAGGGGAATTGATCAACTAAACTGGCCGTAGTGTGTGTGTGTGTGTTGTGTGTGTGTGTGTGTGTGTGTTAGGGTTGTGACGATGAGGAAATTTCCCCACCGGTTAATCGACATGTGACAACACCGGTAATACCGGTATCACCGTGGGGGTGGGCGTTTCCTCTTTTCCTCTTTTTTTCTGCTTTTAAATAGCTTATAAATGCGTGCGTATTATACTTTCACTTTCAGTTTTCGGGAATTGGCAATTCGGCGTCAAACTACAAAAAATCACTGTTATTAAACACAAAACCTTTATTAACATAATGAAAACAACAACAACAATGGTACAGGCTGAAAAAAACTGTGGAAATTGGAACCAAACAAATAACCACCATAGAACGTTTATTACTTATGTTAAAATGTTTTTAAAACGAATAAGAAAATAAAATAGAAAGTAATTAAATAGCACAAAGTTTAAATAAGATTAAACGAATGAACAAGAAACGAATATAAAAAAACATCCAAATGACATTAGGCTACAAAAATGACAGGTCGGCAGTCTTTAAAAAAAATAAAATCAACAAAAACACTGCATTTTTTTATTAACAGTGCAGTCTACATGGTCTTTGCCAGAAAACCCAACATGATCATCTCTGATGGGATCTTGTGGGGCTCACCATGTTCCCCATCGCGTTGAACACTCTCTCGAATGCGCAGCTTGTTGCGCACACGCAAAGATACTTTTTGGTTACCTTTGCCAACAGGGGGAACCTACTTTAGTTGTCTTTTGTCTAGCTGACTTCAATGTCTTAATGTATTAATTAGCCTAATGTATTGTATATTAATAGCTTAGTCCTTATAAACAATCCGTTTATAAAATACATTATTAACGAATCTATAGGTTACTGAAGAATAAACCGAATATGAAATATAATCCTTGCATAATGATCACAGCTAAACAAGCTAGCACTCTATTTATATATAAACTATAAATAAAAAAATGAAAGAAATTTTAAGTAATGGAACATTATGTAAAAAAAATCTACTACATGCTAAATAAAAGTGTTTACATCTTCTGTAAAGATCAGACGGCCTATATAGATCATACAATACCAATAAACACTATGTAAATGTATAAATATTTCGATAAGTATTGTTAATGGAATATTTATAACTACATGATCTTGCTTTTTGTTATATTGATGCCGGCTTTAAGCTCTCATGTGCGCGCGCTCTCTCTCTCTCTCTTACCAGCGGCTGACGGGCCCACACAGCATACAGTGGCAAGATGACAAGTGCGTACGGGACCAGTTTTATTTTTTGATTTTTTTCGTTTTCGTATATTTTTTATCAAACGAAAAATGCAATGAATTGTTTATTTTGGTTTACATTTTATTATAATTAATATAATTATTAGGCGACTTGACTTGTGTGTCGTCTATCATGGATGACAGCAAGAGAGAGAGATGAGATCACACCTCAGTTTCGATGTGTGGCCGCACGTCACATTTACTTTACTGCAAGTTTTTAATATAGGCTTATCTAAATTAACTTTTCATTCGATTAAAAGCCGAAATATTGCCAGACAGACAAAGCAACTTTCGGTTTTGAAAGAGGGAGACTTCAGTGAAGACGCGCACACACACAGGATACACTCTTGTCTGCCTTTTCATTATTGATTTCTTTAACATTAAACTCATAATAATCAAGTGCACAAAAGAACAGATGAACTTCGGAAAAAGTGATCACTGCGGTTGCCGCGAGGTTGCTTTGTTTCTCTGCAGTTGGCTTGTCAGTGGCGCGGCAATCACTTTTGGTTTAATAAAAAATAAGATTATTTAAAACACTCTGTGAGATGATGGTCGCAGGATTTTTAAATGAGGCGCTTTTGCTTTGCGTTTTGACACTAAATCCTCCGCCATTCTTTTTAATTCGACTCATCTCGTTCTCCTCACATGATAAATGAAATATGAAGCATTGTAGCTATGTTCAGATTTTAACTACAGCCTACTGCATGCTATTGTCTTAAGTAAATTATTTGGAGTTATATTTTCCATTTAATTTAAATAAATATTGAATTAAAAAAAGGAATACTTAAAAAAATGAGGGCACGGTGTCACGGTGGAGAAAAGTGATGTCACCGGTGTTGCGTCTTAAAACCGGTTACACCGTCAACACCGTCTATCGTGGCAAGCCTAGTGTGTGTGTGTGTGAATGAGTGTGTATGGCTGTTTGCCATTACTGGGTTGCAGCTGGAGAGGGCATCCGCTGTGTAAAACATATGCTGGAATAGTTGGCGGTTCATTCCGCTGTGGCGACCCCTTATAAACAAGGGACTAAGCCAAAGGAAATTGAATGAATGAATGAGTTTTTAAACCTTAACATTGTATGATTCATTTATAACAATTTACAATTCTCTCTCTTAATTCAATTCAAGAGTTCCCACTTTTAACCCCCCGCGTTTATAGCAGGTTTGGCATGTTGTCCCGGGAGAGAACCCTGAGCTCGGAGATACTTGAGCCTAAGGCTCTTGCCCGGTCAATAAGCTTATAAGGGGATCCGAGAACAGGTAGGTCTCGAGAGCCCCCCTTAGAAAAGGGAGGAAAAGGAGGAGATGGGGTGGAAGGGGGGATTCTTCCAAAACGAAGATAGAGCAGTAGGGAGAAAATGATCCATTTATAGCAAGCTTGGATCACTCTGATTGGATTATTACTGATTACAGATGAGCAGCCAGACGTGCTCAATCATATCATGTGCTCCTCTCAAAATTAGTTTGTGAAACTTCACTTAAATTTATTTTGATTCACATGAGCTGTATTGGTTCGGGATCTGTAGAGCTGCGCATTGATGGATTACTCTTCAGTGTTTGGACTCTC
Source organism: Danio kyathit (assembly GCA_903798195.1). Taxonomy (NCBI): domain Eukaryota; kingdom Metazoa; phylum Chordata; class Actinopteri; order Cypriniformes; family Danionidae; genus Danio; species Danio kyathit. The sequence continues at coordinate 73,773,520 of LR812524.1, read as the reverse complement.
AGTAGTGATTATTAACCCACACTGAACTGAGCTAAACTGAACTGAACTTAATCTCTGAAAACTGGACTGACACTGTTTACATTTACTATAATCTTCTATGTGAAGCTGCTTTGACAATCTACATCGTAAAAGCGCTATACAAATAAAGATGAATTGAATTGAATTGTACTGGGATGACTTGTCAAGTATTGCCAAATTACTGTATATTACAGAAACCATGAAAAAAGTCCTGAAGTCATTATAACACATACATACATACTGTGTGTATATATATATAAACACAAAATTGGAATTTTAATGAATACATACACAAATAAGTTAATATGATTCATTCATTTACGGCTTAGCCCCTTTATTAATCTGGGGTCGCCACAGTGGAATGAACCACCAACCTATCCAGCATATGTTTTACACAGCGGATGCCCTTCCAGCTGCAACCCATCACTAGGAAACAACCATACACACTCATTCACACTCATACACTACAGACATTTTAGCTTACCCAATTCCCCTATAGCGCATGTGTTTGGACTGTGGAGGAAACCGGAGCACCCGGAGGAAACCCACACCAACACGGGGAGAACATGCAAACTCCACACAGAAACACCAACTGACCCAGCCGGGACTCGAACCAGCGACCTTCTTGCTGGGAGGTGATTGTGCTACCCACTTTGCCACCATGACGCCCGTTAATATGATTATTAAAACTTATGATTATGGCTAATATGATTATTAAAAAGATAATGAAAGAACAAAATTATTCTTAATATTAATAATGAATGTGAAAGAACATCTCTCCCTCAGCATCTCCAGCGCTCCTCAAACTACATCAACACACGTCTGTCAGTCCTCCCTCTCCTACGTTTGCTTTTAACTTTTTTGCATGGAGTTCAGCATGAAATCAGAGTTGATGGAAAGCACCGTTTCATACTGACTTTAATAATAAAAGCTGAAATGCAAACCAAATGCTAATCTTACCTGTTAAATGTATCTACTTCTGGAACAAGAACAAATCTAGGACAGTGCTTGATTTCATCCGTCAGGAATATAGAGCAACACTCAGGTTCAAGAACTGAACTCTGTGAATTTTGTCCATAGAAATATTGATTTGAATAACTTACAAACCTGTGAAGACAGATCTGTGTCTGCTTTTGTTGAACCAATGCATTTGTAATAATTCAACGTATTTGAGGAAACATCATTACCCATGATGCTGTGCAGAAAACTCCTCCAATCACAGCACACTGATAGGTCTTAGCTTCGCCGATTTACTTGGAGGGATGTCATTAAGCCTTACTATGCTCTCAAAATACCAACCCAGGTTCATTCTGAAAACGTTCCCCTGGATACATTTCTGGAGAGCGCCGAATACATCCCAGGAGGTGCGTTTTTTTTTTTTTTTGCAGTTTTTGCGAATCCACCAGAGGCCGCTGTGTACACCCTTTCAGATCTCAAATTTCTCTCGCGGGTGACGCAGTGGTGCAGTAGGTAGTGCTGTCGCCTCACAGCAAGAAGGTTGCTGGTTCGAGCCTTGGCTGGGTTAGTTGGCGTTTCTGTGTGGAGTTTGCATGTTCTCCCTGGGTTCACGTGGGTTTCCTTCGGGTGCTCTGGTTTCCCCCACAGTCCAAACACATGCGGTACAGGTGAATTGAGGAGGGTAAATTGTCCGTAGTGTATGAGTGTGAATGAGTGTGTGTGGATGTTTCCCAGAGATGGGTTGCGGCTGGAAGGGCATCCGCTGCATAAAAACGTGCTAGATAATTTGGCGGTTCATTCCGCTGTGGCGACCCCAGAATAATAAAGGGACTAAGCCGAAAAGAAAATGAATGAATGAATGAATGAAATTTCTCTCGCCAGTGCCATCCGCGCCTGCTGTTCTCACATAAATCCACTAGAGGCCGCTGTTGACTGACTGACTGACCAATCTCCCCACCCTCCTCCTACTTTAAACCCAATTCACAGTGTTTTCAAAAGCAATCTAGAAAAAAGAAAAGCCCTCACCTGATTTTTACCACGTTTTCAGATTTTACCACATTCTCACCCTGTTATTTACTTGTTTATTTATTTATGTGGGCTTTTGTTTTTGTCTTACCTGCTTTCTGGAACCGTTCTTCATCAGACTCAAACCTCGTCATCACAAATCAATCCTGCTCTGTGTCTCAAATCCCCTCACGTATACGGCGAGCGACAAACTGGTAACAACAGAAAAACCGTCCACACGGAGGTAATTGGTCAGCTTGTAAATGCAAAAAGGAACTGCGTCATAGCGTCCCGTAGTGTTCAAACGTACCTCTGGCTACATAATTCGCGATCTCCAGAAATATATATAGGGGTATGCTTTCAGAATGAGCCTGTGTGTAATGTGAAGTGACGTGACAATGGAAGTGTGGATCCAAACGCAGGTTTATTAAACAGAGAATGGTCAGGAAAGCAATAGTCAAACCAGGAGTAAGCAGATGTATACAGGCAATCCAGAGTCATTGCAGGCAGGCAGGAGACAGGAATCAACAGACAAACAAGGCGAGGGTCTAAACACGGCAAAGCAAGACAAAGGAAACGCATTGTAATGTCACTAATACAGTAAACAAGACTCAGCACTGAAGAGTGTGTGTGTGTGTGCTGTATAAATAGTCCTAGTAATCAGTTCATGACTAGCTTTAGCTGTGTCTGCCTGCAATCATGGGGATCTAGGCCAGGTGTGTGAGTGGTGCATGACTGGATTTTGTAGTTCATTTGCAAGTATGTGTGTGTTTACAGTATCTGCACAGGCTGGATCGCTGGTGATCGTGACACTGTGTTGCAACCTATTGATTTTTTAAAAATAAACTTAAAGCATATATTTCCTATATATATACACAACCAACACAATAATCTGCCAAAGGGGTAAGCAAAATAATAATAATATATAATATAATAATATAATACATAATCGATTATATAAACAAAATATAATAATAATTGATTTTCCTTTTAAATTAAGATTATTATATCTACCTCACTGGCAGATTATTTAGCTTGTTTTAAGGAAAAACTCACTTCATTTTGCCTCTTTATTTCTGAAAACAACACAATATTGGGTGACATGGTGGCTCAGTGGCTCCACTGTGTGGAGTTTGCATGTTCTCCCCATGTTGGGTTTCCTCCGGATGCTCCGGTTTCCCCCACAGTCCAAACACATGCGCTATAGGGGAATTGATCAACTGAATTGGCCATAGTGTATGAGTGTGTGTGTGAATGAGTGTGTATGGCTGTTTCCCAGTACTGGGTTGCAGCTGGAAGGGCATCCGCTGTGTAAAACATATGTTGGAATAGTTGGTGGTTCATTCCGCTGTAGCGACCCCTGGTGAATAAGACACTAAGCCGAAGGAAAATGAATGAATGAATGAATGAACAAGACTATAAGTTATGCTTCCTGATTTAAGAATGTGTAGATATTTGGACTAGAAACAAGACAAAAGAGCATGCTTTGCAGTGTAAAAGAGTTGTAATTTTTGCTTCGATGCTGACTTTAGTCTTGAAAACACTCGTGTGTGTGCAGTGTTCTTCTCTCCTACGGTTGAGCAGATCATGTGTGTGTGTTCAGGGTGATTTTCAGCACACAAAGGGAAGGTCATTTCACATGCGGCACGTGCAGTAAATGATGGCAGGAGTGTAAAAGTGTGTGTTTAATAGTGGCTGGCGTGACGCTGCAGCTCTGTGATTGGTGGAGCCGCGCCGAGCACAAAGACTCTGATTGCTAATCACACACAATTACACTTATTCACAAAATCACAGCAGAATCAAAGAGCAGAAATAGGCGTCTGTGTGTGTGATCGTGTCTCACTGCCTCCAGTCGCTCGTTCCTCCTATTCATCTGTCCATCAGCTGAGAGAGACATCATTACACATTTACATATACATATATACACGCATGCATACATATACACTCACCGGCCACTTTATTAGGTACACCTTACTAGTACCGGGTTTGCCCCCTTTTGCCTTCAGATCTGCCTTAATCCTTCATGGCAGAGATTCAACAAGCTACTGGAAATATTCCTCAGAGATTTTGCTCCATATTGTCATGATAGCATCACACAGTTGCTGCAGATTTGTCGGCTGCACATCCATGATGCCAATCTCCCGTTCCACCACATCCCAAAGCTGCTCTATTGGATTGAGCTCTGGTGACTGTGGAGGCCATTTGAGTACAGTGAACTCATTGTCATGTTCAATAAACCAGTCTGAGATGATTGGCGCTTGATGACATGGTGCGTTATCCTGCTGGAAGTAGCCATCAGAAGATGGAGACACTGTGCTCATAAAGGGATGGACATGGTCAGCAACAATACTCAGGTAGGCTGTGGCGTTGACACCATGCTCAATTGGTACTAATGGACCCAAAGTGTGCCAAGAAAATCTCCCCCACACCATTACACCACCACCACCAGCCTGAACCGCTGATACAAGGCAGGATGGATCCATGCTTTCATGTTGTTGAGGCCAGATTCTGAGCCGAGCATCCGAATGTGGCAGCAGAAATGGAGACTCATCAGACCAGGCAACGTTTCTCCAATCTTCTATTGTCCAGTTTTGGTGAGCCTGTGTGAATTGTAGCCTCAGTTTCCTGTTCTTAGCTGACAGGAGTGGCACCCGGTGTGGTCTTCTGCTGCTGTAGCCCATCCGCCTCAAGGTTGGACGTGTTGTGTGTTCAGAGATGTTCTTCTGCAGACCTCGGTTGTAACGAGTGCTTATTTGAGTTACTGTTGCCTTTCTATCAGCTGGAACCAGTCTGGCCATTCTCCTCTGACCTCTGGCATCAACAAGGCATTTGTGCCCACAGAACTGCCGCTCACTGGATATTTCCTCTTTGTCGGACCATTCTCTGTAAACCCTAGAGATGGTTGTGCGTGAAAATCCCAGTAGATCAGCAGTTTCTGAAATACTCAGAGCAGCCCGTCTGGCAGCAACAACCATGCCACGTTCAAAGTCACTTAAATCCCCTTTCTTCCCCATTCTGATGCTCACTTTGAACTGCAGCAGATCGTCTTGACCATGTCTACATGCCTAAATGCATTGAGCTGCTGCCATGTGATTGGCTGATTAGAAACATTAACATTAATGAGCAGTTGGACAGGTGTACCTAATAAAGTGGCCAGGGAGTGTGTGTGTGTATATATATATATATATATATAAACACACACACACACACTCATACATTTACATATATACACAAACACACATATATATGCACTCTCTCTCACACACACACACACACACACACACACACACACACACACACACACACACACACACACACACACACACACACACACACACACACACACACACACTTATTTATACAAACACAGTTACAAAAATACATACACACACATACATAAATACACGCATGCACACACACACTTATTTTTCTTTGACATAATATTATTTCTCTTCCCCCATTGTCAGATTATTTTGCTTGTTTAATTAAAACTCACTTCATTTTGACTCCTTATTTCTGAAAACAACACAATATTTTGTTCTTGTCTATAAAATGCTTCTTGATTTAAGGATTGTTAGCTACTTGAACAGGAAACTAGACAAAAACTCTCAGTAATAAAAAGTAATAGCAGCCTTTATTCGCAGTGTCCTCGTTAGTTAGGAAAGCAATATTCTTCCATAACTCAGGTCACTTGTGATGTGTTACCCACAAACACTGCAAACCAGTTTATTTCTGAATCACAGAATGAGGTCAACATGAGCGTACACACACACAACACGGACTCACATGTGTTGATCAGGCAGAAATAGTTGATGAATGTCGTCCTTTTGAAGAAAATGATGTAACGTATCATTAATCTGACACACACAGAGGAACATTCAGGAGCCGTAATGAAATACAGTGATGAACGCGTCTGTAGACCATCAGATCAGCGCTTGATCACCGTGGAGCGAGAGATAACGCTGCGGTCGCAGATCAATATACACACACACACACACACACACACGGCTGTTCCTGAGCGTCTGCCTGTCACTGATAGTGTTGTAGAGCTGCTGATGTCATTTTACAGCACATTCAGCAGAGATAATAGACACACACACACACACACACACACACACACACACACACACACACGTACAAATGCATACATACACAGACATGCACAGACACACACACATACACACACAAATACACACTCAGACAGATACACATACACACACTTACTCAAACATGCACACACCAAACACATGCAGACACACAGATACATAGAAACATAAACACACACACACACACACACACACACACACACACACACACACACACACACACACACACACAC
>LR812524.1:73762201-73764701 GCA_903798195.1 Danio kyathit | reverse complement strand
GATGATTGTGTGTGTGTGCATGTGTGTAGATAAGCATGTGTGTGTTGTGTGTGCTTTTAAGGTTTGCACGTGTATTCTGTGTGTGTGTGTATGTAGATGAGCATGTCTGTGTGTTTAATGTTTGCACGTGTGTGTGTGTGTGTATGAGAATATATGTGTGTTTAATGTTTGCACTTGTGTATTCTGTATTTGTTTGTGTTTAAATGAGCATGTGTGTGTGTGTGTAGATGACCATGTGTATGTGTGTGTAAATGAGCATATGTGTGTGTGCGCTGTGTGTGTTTTTAATGTATTCACGTGTCTAATTTGAGTGTGTGTGTTTGTGTAGATGAGCATATGTGTCTGTTTTTAAGGTTTGCACATGTGTATTCTGTGTGTGTAGATGAGCATGAGTGTGTGTGTGTGTGTGTGTGTGTGCGCTGATGGGAAGTGGTCATGTGTTAGCCGCGGGCGTCAGTGTTTGTGTGTTTGGCTCTGGGCTCCGCGGGCTCGAACGGTGACCTACATCTGATTTTACTGCTGACAGAACATCCTTCTACAGTCTTTGTCCCTGATCAGCCGACTGTGACCCTCACTGAACACACACACACACACACACACACACACACCTCCTTATGCTATCAAACACACCGAAAACCAATCAGGAATGCTGATACTTTTATTTCTGAGCATTTTTGTCTGGTTTCTAGTCTAAAATGAATGTCTAACAATACTGCAATAAAGGCAAGTCTTCTAGACAAGTGAAAAATACTGTCTTGTTTTCAGAAATAAGTGAAAGTGAGCGAGTTTTTCCTTAAAACCCAAGCTATAATCTGCCACTAGGGTAAATCAATTATTTTATTTCCAACCAAAAATAATATTATTTCACTTATTGGCAGAGTATTTTGCTTGTTTTAGTGAAAAACTCACTCACTTTTCACTCATTATTTCTGAAAACAAGACTATATTTTTACTTGTGTATAAAATGCATCTTGATTTAAGATTTTTAAAATATATTTATCTAAAAACAAAACCAAATAATATTTTTTTCCTGCTGGTTTGATTGGTGTTTATATCCTGTCTGCATGCTTATTTTCCTGTGTATTCTATTTAAATGTGTATGTTTTTGTGTAAAGTGTTGTAGTTTGTGAGAAATAATGCATTTAATGTTGCTCCGCGGTTGCTAGGTTGTTCTATGTTGTGGCTTCTTCCAGCCTGTAGTTCTGCATCTGCAATCAAGTCATCTTGGGATGTTCATTCTTACGAGTTATTGAGTCGTAATAACGGCGTTTACATCACTTTCATCAACACAAGATTTTGATCAAACTTTGAAAAGACAATATACATCTTTTCATGAAGAGTTTGCATCAGTTGTGTTTTTATCTCTGACAACCCACAAGAGCTGGGGCAGCACAGTGGCGCAGTGGCACTCACAGCAAGAAGGTCAGTTGGTGTTTCTGTGTGGAGTTTGCATGTTCTCCCCGTGTTGGTGCAGGTTTCCAGCGGGTGCTCCGGTTTCCCCCACAGTCCAAACACATGCGCTATAGGGGAACTGATGAACTAAACTGGCCGTAGTGTATGTGAGAGTGTGTGGGTGTTTTCCAGTGTTGGGTTGCAGCTGGAAGGACATTCACTGCATAAAACTTTTGCTGGATAAGTTGGCGGTTCATTCCGCTGTGGCGACGCCTGATTAATAAAGGGACTGAACCAAAAAGAAAATGAATGAATGAATGAATGAAAACCCCCAAGAGATGACTTTGCATGCATGAATTCCGCCTCTATAAATAATAAGATATTTAAAGGTATATATCATTTATGGCTGCACAATATATCAAAAAAGTATCGTTATTGTGATAATAGTATATGCAATAATCAAACTGCAGGACAGTGCAATACATGTAATTAATTTTATAGAGGTGTGAACCTACACTGGTCTCACGGTTCGGTTCGGTTACGATTATCATGCCATCGATTCGGTTCAATTGGATATCTCGGTGCATCACGGTGCATTGACGATTCTTTCCATACACAGTTTTATATTTTCTTCACAGCACAGCAATTCTTGTATTAAAATGGATAAATATATTTATATTTACTATTTGTAAAACAATTTTGTCCTTTAATACAAACAGTCAGATATATGAACTGTACCTTTAAACAACACGAGCATTTATAGACCATTTTGAGGGATGTAAACAAAAGCAATGGTCCTAACGTATTTCCTGTTGTACATTTTTAGTTTCCATTGCTTCTGAGAATCCAAAAAGGTCCACATATTGATAAATAGTGTTATGACGGCTGATTTAAAGTCAAGTTATGATTGAATTGCCTCTTGTTACAGTTAGGAAATAGTTTAACGTCAAGCAGGAAATGTTCATGGGCCAATGACATGACCACATCGAAATGATCTATAGCAAACAAACAAATATAAATATCCCGCTCGCTTTCTGAGCCTCTTCTACCAAGTTCTTTCTTACACCCCTTTGATTGGTCACGCGCTCAACAAAAAGGGCTGTGATTG
>LR812524.1:73697201-73754701 GCA_903798195.1 Danio kyathit | reverse complement strand
TTAATAAAGGGACTAAGCCGAAAATGAATGAATGAATGATTATTATTCTTATTCCATTGGGAGATAGCTTGTTTTAATCATCTCACCTCATTTTGACTCATTATTTATGAAAACAAGACTATATTTTTTGCTTGTCAGAATTATTAGATATTAGACTAGAAACAAGATTAATATGCACTAAGAAAAGCTATTTTTGGCAGTGTTATTATTAAAATATTGTGCAAAAGAGATATTTAATGTTGAAACAGTAAACAGTTTTCCTTATTGAGTCTTTGTAAAATACAGTAAAGTGTCTGGTGCATATGGAGATTTGGACATATGGTGGTTTGTCCAGCACACTCAGAAACACACTTGCTTTCCTTCATCATACAGCAGTTTTTATGCTAAAGCTTTATGTGCTGGTTTCTCTCACCTCTCCAGTGTTTTTGTCGGGTTTGTCTCTGCTGTCTGTGTGGATTTTCCTGAGCAGCTGTTTGATGCGTTTGTCGTAGAACTGATATCTGCGGCTGCTGTTCTCGTTCAGCTTCCTCACCTGACTCAACAGGAAATTAGGAACCTACAGAACAGTCAAGTCAAGTGTATTTGTACAGTGCTTTTCACAGTATCATTCAAAAGCAGCTTTACTAAAGGTGCATGTTAGACGGGCGTTGCAAACAAAATGAAGAAAGATTGACAAATGGACAAATTCAGAGCCGAAATGAGACACACACTGAGAGCCCCGCCCTAAAGCTGTGATTCTCAATTCCAGTCCTCAGGACCCCCCCGCCCCCCCGAGGATGATGTATGTCTTCCTTACTTAACACACCAGATTCAGATCGTCAGCTTATTAACAGAGATCCATGAACAGATCCTTGTGTATCAGATAAGAGAAACATACAAAATGTGACTGGAATTGGGAACCACGGCCCTAAAAGACTGATTCCCCTGCCCTAATGGTATGATAGCCCCACCCTAAATTACTGATAGCCCCACCCCAAAAGATTGATAGCTCTACCCTAAATGACTGACAGCTGCACTCTAATGGACTAATAGCACGGTCCTAAATGGCTGATAGCCCTGCCCTGAATGACTGATAGTCCCACCCTAAAGGATTAATAGCCCTGCCCTAAATGGCTGATAGCCCTGCCCTAAAAGATTGATAGCCCCGCCCTAAATGACTGATAGCCCCGGCCCTAAAAGATTGATAGCCCCGCCCTAAATGACTGATAGCCCCGGCCCTAAAAGATTGATAGCCTCGCCCTAAATGAATTACAGCCACACCCTAAAGGACTGACAGCTCTACTCTAATAGACTAATAGCCCCGCCCTAAACAAATTACAGCCCCACCCTAAAGGATTGACAGCTCTACTCTAATGGACTAATAGCCCCGCCCAGTAGACTTATAGCCCCTCCTTATTGTTTGCTTGTCTTAGAACTTTGCTTTTTCATTGAATCATTTCTAGATATTTAGACTAGAAGCAAGACATAAACTCTAAGTAAGCTCAAACCCTTAAGCACACAGAGGACTGGATATCTCACCGTCCACAGCAGGTCCTGATATCGGATCAGGAGCCGCATGATGTCAGTGGCCCGCTCTGCCTGGCCCTTCTCTGGGCCGTCCACCGCCAATTTACTGGGAACCGCTTTGTGCAAAAAGAGGTTTGGAGCCATAATGGTGGAAACGGCCCACAGATTCATGCGGTTCCGGCGCTCACAGCAAACCACCTTACTGAGAAACTCCAGCAGTGCCTGCAGAAACACACACACACACACACACTTCTGCTTTACAGGGATGATTTCTGACAGTGTCTGGGTGGTGTGTGGCTCACAGTGTTGATTAGTGCTGGGCTGATAAACCAAACCATTACATTATTCACCATTACACTGCTAAAATGCCTTTTAAAAATGAGTTTTAGTCTTGTTTCTAGTTCAAATATCTACAAATTCTGAAATCAAGAAGCATTTTCTAGACAAGCAAAAACTATATTGTCTTATTTTCGGAAATAATGATTAAGTGAGTGTTTCCATAAAACAAGCTAAATAATCTGCCAATGGGGTAAGAAGATTATTTTGCTGACCACATTGGCAGATTATTTTGCTTGTTTTAATTAAAACTCACTTTGTTTTGCCTCATTATTTCTGAAAACAAGGCTATATGCTTTGCTTGTCTATAAAATGCTTCTTGATTTAAGAATTCTTAGATATTTCGACTAGAAACAAGAGAAAAACTCTGAGTAAGGAAAGCATTTTTTGCAGTGCATGAGACACCTTAACTTATAAAAGCGGAGAGATTCATCTTGAAAATGCTCATAAAGAGATATATTTTGTGTCCCATAATGAATTTCAGTGTTGTTAATAATGGTCTGCACAGCTCACAGATGACAGAATGATGATTTCTGGCTGAATGATCATTGGTGAAGAGCATGTATGTGACTTTTCACATTTATCAACAGCAGCTCTTCAACATAGAGACACAGTTATGTAAAGGGCGCTACGCTTGAGTGAAGCTACACACACACGAATGCTCAGTGTGTTAATGAACTTTTCTTATGTAATGCTGTTGATGAGTCATGTCTATGTGTGTGTGTGTGTGTGTGTGTACCTTCAGTGTGTTTCTGTTGGGTTCTGGCAGCAGCAGAACAAGTAGATTCAACATGTGTAGCTTCTGCTTCAGGTCTGCGATATCTGTGGCAAACAATTCAGCGATTCAATTTAGGCAAATTCTTCATGCTATAGAAGCATTTTAGATGTAGTTTTTAACAGCAGATGACGCTCTTTGCTAGTTTTAACCATAGGTGTAATGCAGGGGTGCCCAAACTCAGACCTGGAGGGCCGGTGTCCTGCATGTTTTAGTTCCAACCCCAATTAGACACACCTGAACAGCTAATCAAGCTCTTTGTAGGTTTACAGAAACTTCAGGCAGGTGTGTTAAAGGAAGCTGGAGCTAAACTATGCAGGACACCCCTGGTGAGTTTTTAGTTTGAGCACCCCTGGTGTAATGCATACAGCGCCATCTGTTGGAAACGAATCTCAACTCATTGTTTCAAAAGAGAATCACAATGGATTTGGAAAATCCTAAAGTCAATGCAGAATCAATTCAACATTGGCAATGCGTCCCATAAGTTTGTCAGTCTCCTCTTGTAATAAATCAGCTCCTGATCACAGGACCTGATTGAGAGCAGTTAGTCACCTCTGACAGCGCTGAATGTGTTGAGGTGTTCAGCGGTCAGCAGTGGCGCCGGGAGCTCACGGATGAACTTCTTCAGCAGCGCCGCAGCATCATTCGCACTGACCTCGTCCCAGCTGAAGGATCCGCTGTAAAAGGAGTTCTCCAACTGCTGCTGCAGAACCTGTCGTAAACACAACCACCGTCAGCCTTCAGAACAACATCTGAGACTACAGAGAGGCTAATAATGGTGTTTCATGTTACTTTGATTCTGGTCTGAGAGCCTGGAACTCGCAGGATCCCCTCAGAATCCAGACCCTTCTTTTCCAGAAATGACAGAAGCTGAAACAGAGACAAGGAAACAAGCATGAGTAAAATAACCAGAGGTCTTATGTTGGGTTCACAGCAAATGACAATGTAAGTATTCGCACAAGTAAATTACATAAAAAAATGAATGCAAAATGCTCAAATAGAATCAAATAGAATCAAATTTCAGCCAGGATTGTGCAGTGAACACATCAAATTCACTGCAATTCAGATTAGACAATGATCTGTGTGTTAGCTGTTTACTGGATGTTGAGATGTGGGCGTGGCTCTCAAAAGTGTGTGCAGATAAGCATAAGCTTGCAGAGGCGGAGTTTAGGAGCACTAAACAAAGACTAAAGGCCCCGGTATACTTCAAAAGAGGTTCTTTTTCATTCTTCAGTTGGACCCAAAAAGAAACTGGAAAAGGCTGAGTGATGGTATACTGTGTTCACCAACCTGATTTCACCAGACATATTTCTGGATCAACATCTATGTTGATTCTGGAACAACATTCTTATCAGCCAATGTTCATGTTACGTTTAGGCTTACGGTTATGTTACCCAGTACTGGGAAACACCCATACACACTCATTCACACACACACTCATACACTCTTGGACTGTGGGGGAAACAGGAGCACCCGGAGCAAACCCACGCCAACACGGGGAGAACATGCAAACTCCACACAGAAACACCAACTGACCCAGCCGGGACTCGAACCAGCGACCTTCTTCCTGTTAGGTCACAGCGCTAACCACTGAGCCACCATGCTGCTTACTGCTGCTTTAATATGGTCAGAATTTAAATATTAGTTCGTTTTCTTTTCGGCTTAGTCCCTTTATTAATCTGGGCTCGCCACAGCAGAATGAACCGCCAACTTATCCAGCACATGTTTTACGCAGCGGATGCCCTTCCAGCTGCAACCCATCACTGGGAAACACCCATACGCTCTCATTCAAACACACACACACACACACACACACACACACACACACACACACACACACACACACACACACACACACACACACACACACACACACACTCACACACTACGGCCAATTTTAGCTTACCTAATTCCCCTATAGCGCATGTGTTTGGACTGTGGGGGAAACCGGAGCACCCGGAGGAAACCCACACCAACACGGGGAGAACATGCAAACTCCACACAGAAACACCAACTGACCCAGCCGAGACTCAAACCAGAGACCTTCTTGCAGTGAGGCGACAGCACTACCTACTGCGCCACTGCAACGCCCAATTTAAATATTATATTTATTAAATAATATTAACATGTATATTAAATAATATAAATTAAATACAAAATGTTTGACAAGACACCTAACTACATGCTTTTTCATCACAAAATAAGCCTTTATGACAAGTTTGATTAAACTTTACAAAGCCAAATAAATTGCTCACAATGACATGCATTTAGGAAACAGACGCAGTGAATTTATAATGTAAAGCACAACTGGAGAAATGTGACAGGAAATCATGTGATGACCTACTGTTTGCAGGAAGAGCGGGATCTGAGTGTTGGGTTTGTTCTTCTGATCGTTCTCCACCAATGAGGCGAGAGGAACGCCAAACAAACAGCTCTCTGAGTGGACAGAATTTTAAATTATTCGTCACACAGATCAGAAGGAATGTGGGCATGTGACAGGAAACACTCCTTATTTAGGCAAGGGTTACAGTCTTATTTCCAGACAGAAACTCTTGGTGATCTTGTTACTATGTGAGATCAGATTGTGTAAGATTATTATGATAGTTTGAAGATTACTTATGTTTTTTTCTGAGTGAAACTTAAAGTTAGGAGTTTACATGCAAATTTAGCTTAATTACAAAGTGAGTTTTTGTTTAAAACAAGCAAAATAATCTGCCACTGGGGTAAGCCAATATACACTCACCGGCCACTTTATTAGGTACACCTTACTACTAACGGGTCGGACCCCCTTTTGGAACTGCCTTAATCCTTCGTGTCATAGATTCAACAAGGTACTGGAAATATTCCTCAGAGATTTTGCTCCATATTGTCATGATAGCATCACACAGTTGCTGCAGATTTGTCGGCTGCACATCCATGATGCCAATCTCCCGTTCCACCACATCCCAAAGGTGCTCTATTGGATTGAGCTCTGGTGACTGTGGAGGCCATTTGAGTACAGTAAACTCATCGTCATGTTCAAGAAACCAGTCTGAGATGATTGGCGCTTTATGACATGGTGCGTTATCCTGCTGGAAGTAGCCATCAGAAGATGGAGACACTGTGGTCATAAAGGGATGGACATGGTCAGCAACAATACTCAGGTAGGCTGTGGCGTTGACACCATGCTCAATTGGTACTAATGGACCCAAAATGTGCCAAGAAAATCTCCCCCACACCATTACACCACCACCACCAGCCTGAACCGCTGATACAAGGCAGGATGATCCATGCTTTCATGTTGTTGAGGCCAAATTCTGAGCTGACCATCCCAATGTGGCAGCAGAAATGGAGACTCATCAGACCAGGCAACGTTTCTCCAATCTTCTATTGTCCAGTTTTGGTGAGCCTGTGTGAATTGTAGCCTCAGTTTCCTGTTCTTAGCTGACAGGAGTGGCACCCGGTGTGGTCTTCTGCTGCTGTAGCCCATCCGCCTCAAGGTTGGACGTGTTGTGTGTTCAGAGATGCTCTTCTGCAGACCTCGGTTGTAACGAGTGCTTATTTGAGTTACTGTTGCCTTTCTATCAGCTGGAACCAGTCTGGCCATTCTCCTCTGACCTCTGGCATCAACAAGGCATTTGCGCCCACAGAACTGCCGCTCACTAGATATTTCCTCTTTGTCGGACCATTCTCTGTAAACCCTAGAGATGGTTGTGCGTGAAAATCCCAGTAGATCAGCAGTTTCTGAAATACTCAGAGCAGCCCGTCTGGCACCAACAACCATGCCACGCTCAAAGTCACTTAAATCCCCTTTCTTCCCCATTCTGATGCTCGCTTTGACCTGCAGCAGATCGTCTTGACCATGTCTACATGCCTAAATGCATTGAGCTGCTGCCATGTGATTGGCTGATTAGACATTTGCATTAAAGAGCAGTTGGACAGGTGTACCTAATAAAGTGGCCGGTGAGTGTAATTTTATCACTTTGAAATTACATTATTTCTCTTCTCCCATTGTCAGATTATTTTGCTTGTTTTAAAGAAAAACATCTCTTCATTTTGACTCATTATTTCTGAAAACAACACAATAGCTTTAACAATAATGCTTCTTGATTTAAGACCTTTTAGATATTTGGCCTAGAAACGAGACAAAAACCTATCTTCTTAAATCCCTCATTGAAGTCTCCTGTTTGGAGTGTTGTGTTGTGCAGACAGGATCTCACTGACCGGGGATTTTCCTCTTGCAGGTTTTGTGTCGTTTGACCTCGAGCCCCAGCAGGTCACAGAGCGCCGTCATGTCGATCAGAGCCAGCTGACGAACCTTCTTCATGTCCTGCTGAGAGAGATCCTGCACCCGCGTCACTCCCAAACGGCACTGCGGACAGATGACCCGCTGCCGACACACAGACGGATGGACAGACAGAAAGGAGACAGAGGTGAGACGACACACTCTTATATCTCTCTGACACTTTAACCAACAATTGCACCACACACTTTCTTACAATCACTCCTGTCTATATAAAAACACCATGCATTTCTGAGTGCCTCACACAGGTGAGTGGGCTTGACAAACCACCTGTGGGATACACACTTTTTACCTGATACTTGCACCAGTTTGCAGTCGTCTGCCCTGCTGCTGCTTTTGTTGTGTGTGTGTGTGTGTGTGTGTGTGTGTGTGTGTGTGTTCTCACCGGCAGTGAGCCGTCGTCTCTCCTGCTGCTGCTGCTGTTCTTCTGTGGGAGTTTTGCTTGTTTCAGAATAATGGCCGCTTGTTCACAATACGCCACATCTGTGATGAAGATCTCCTCCATCTGCAGCCCCTGAGTGTCCTGACCACTGACTGCTACACACACACACACACACACACACACACACACACACACACACACACACACACACACACACACACACACACACACACACACACACACACACACACGCACACACACGCACATGTACAGAGACACATACACAAAGAGACAAACACATTCAAACACACAAACAGACCCACAGAGACACATCCACACACACAGACAGGCGCACACACACACACAGACACACACTGTTAAGAGCTGTTTCCATTGACAGCGTGAAGCGTTCGCTATCTGATCAATTTGAATATCATTTGCATATGAAAAGGCAGGAAATTGCATCTTGTGTTGAAAGGGCAGACGCTGCGTTGAAGAGCGCCGCGCGGCAGAGTACAGTTCAGCCATAATCAACACGAGTCCATCGCCAGTCCAATCTGAAGCAGTTGAGCATTATTAAACACACATACACTCTGATATCCACTGCTGAACACAAGCCTGAGTACAGAACAGGCTCGAGCCACGCTTCAGTCCCACAGGATCAAATACAGTTACAGTGTGTGTTACACTTGTGTTACCACTCCTACAAAAGACCTGCTGTAATATCAAACAACGTGAAACGTAAAAGTCGGACAATTGTGTTTGTGTGTTGCTATGCGGTTGATCTGATTGTGTTTGTGTGTTGCTATGCGGTTGATCTGATTGTGTTTGTGTGTTGCTATGCGGTTGATCTGATTGTGTTTGTGTGTTGCTGTGCGGTTGTTCTGATTATGTTTGTGTGTTGCTATGCGGTTGTTCTGATTATGTTTGTGTGTTGCTATGCGGTTGTTCTGATTATGTTTGTGTGTTGCTATGTGGTTGTTCTGATTATGTTTGTGTGTTGCTATGCGGTTGTTCTGATTATGTTTGTGTGTTGCTATGCGGTTGTTCTGACTGTTGTTTGTGTGTTGCTATGCAGTAGTTCTGATTGTGTTTGTGTGTTGCCATGTGGTTGTTCTGACTGTTGTTTGTGTGTTGCTATGCAGTAGTTCTGATTGTGTTTGTGTGTTGCTATGTGGTTGTTCTGACTGTTGTTTGTGTGTTGCTATGCGGTTGTTCTGAGTTGTTTGTGTGTTGCTATGTGTTTGTTCTGATTGTGTTTGTGTGTTGCTATGTGTTTGTTCTGACTGTTGTTTGTGTGTTGCTATGCGATTGTTCTGATTGTATTTTGTGTGTTGCTATGTGTTTGTTCTGACTGTTGTTTGTGTGTTGCTATGTGGTCGTTCTGACTGTTGTTTGTGTGTTGCTATGTGGTTGTTCTGACTGTTGTTTGTGTGTTGCTATGCAGTTGTTCTGAGTTGTTTGTGTGTTGCTATGCGGTTGTTCTGGTTGTATTTTGTGTGTTGCTATGCAGTTGTTCTGATTGTATTTTGTGTGTTGCTATGCAGTTGTTCTGAGTTGTTTGTGTGTTGCTATGCGGTTGTTCTGATTGTGTTTGTGTGTTGCTATGTGGTTGTTCTGACTGTTGTTTGTGTGTTGCTATGTGGTTGTTCTGACTATTGTTTGTGTGTTGCTATGCGGTTGTTCTGAGTTGTTTGTGTGTTGCTATGCAGTTGTTCTGATTGTGTTTGTGTGTTGCTATGTGGTGGTTCTGACTATTGTTGGTGTGTTGCTATGCGGTTGTTCTGAGTTGTTTGTGTGTTGCTATGCAGTTGTTCTGATTGTATTTTGTGTGTTGCTATGTGGTAGTTCTTACTGTTGTTTGTGTGTTGCTATGCAGTTGTTCTGAGTTGTTTGTGTGTTGCTATGTGGTTGTTCTGACTGTTGTTTGTGTGTTGCTATGCAGTTGTTCTGAGTTGTTTGTGTGTTGCTATGCAGTTGTTCTGATTGTATTTTGTGTGTTGCTATGCAGTTGTTCTGAGTTGTTTGTGTGTTGCTATGTGGTTCTGACTATTTTGTGTGTTGCTATGCAGTTGTTCTGAGTTGTTTGTGTGTTGCTATGCGGTTGTTCTGATTGTATTTTGTGTGTTGCTATGCAGTTGTTCTGATTGTGTTTGTGTGTTGCTATGTGGTGGTTCTGACTATTGTTGGTGTGTTGCTATGCGGTTGTTCTGAGTTGTTTGTGTGTTGCTATGCAGTTGTTCTGATTGTATTTTGTGTGTTGCTATGTGGTAGTTCTTACTGTTGTTTGTGTGTTGCTATGCAGTTGTTCTGAGTTGTTTGTGTGTTGCTATGCGGTTGTTCTGATTGTATTTTGTGTGTTGCTATGCAGTTGTTCTGATTGTGTTTGTGTGTTGCTATGTGGTGGTTCTGACTATTGTTGGTGTGTTGCTATGCGGTTGTTCTGAGTTGTTTGTGTGTTGCTATGCAGTTGTTCTGATTGTATTTTGTGTGTTGCTATGTGGTAGTTCTTACTGTTGTTTGTGTGTTGCTATGCAGTTGTTCTGAGTTGTTTGTGTGTTGCTATGCGGTTGTTCTGATTGTATTTTGTGTGTTGCTATGCAGTTGTTCTGATTGTGTTTGTGTGTTGCTATGTGGTTGTTCTGACTATTGTTGGTGTGTTGCTATGCGGTTGTTCTGAGTTGTTTGTGTGTTGCTATGCAGTTGTTCTGATTGTATTTTGTGTGTTGCTATGCAGTTGTTCTGATTGTGTTTGTGTGTTGCTATGTGGTGGTTCTGACTATTGTTGGTGTGTTGCTATGCGGTTGTTCTGAGTTGTTTGTGTGTTGCTATGCAGTTGTTCTGATTGTATTTTGTGTGTTGCTATGTGGTAGTTCTTACTGTTGTTTGTGTGTTGCTATGCAGTTGTTCTGAGTTGTTTGTGTGTTGCTATGCGGTTGTTCTGATTGTATTTTGTGTGTTGCTATGCAGTTGTTCTGAGTTGTTTGTGTGTTGCTATGCGGTTGTTCTGATTGTATTTTGTGTGTTGCTATGCAGTTGTTCTGATTGTGTTTGTGTGTTGCTATGTAGTTCTGACTATTTTGTGTGTTGCTATGCAGTTGTTCTGAGTTGTTTGTGTGTTGCTATGCGGTTGTTCTGATTGTATTTTGTGTGTTGCTATGCAGTAGTTCTGATTGTGTTTGTGTGTTGCTATGTGGTGGTTCTGACTATTGTTTGTGTGTTGCTATGCGGTTGTTCTGAGTTGTTTGTGTGTTGCTATGTGGTTGTTCTGACTATTGTTTGTGTGTTGCTATGCGGTTGTTCTGAGTTGTTTGTGTGTTGCTATGCAGTTGTTCTGATTGTATTTTGTGTGTTGCTATGTGGTAGTTCTTACTGTTGTTTGTGTGTTGCTATGCAGTTGTTCTGAGTTGTTTGTGTGTTGCTATGCAGTTGTTCTGATTGTGTTTGTGTGTTGCTATGCAGTTGTTCTGATTGTATTTTGTGTGTTGCTATGCAGTTGTTCTGAGTTGTTTGTGTGTTGCTATGCGGTTGTTCTGATTGTGTTTGTGTGTTGTTGTGACTATTGTTTGTGTGTTGCTATGCAGTTGTTCTGAGTTGTTTGTGTGTTGCTATGCGGTTGTTCTGATTGTATTTTGTGTGTTTCTATGCAGTTGTTCTGAGTTGTTTGTCTGTTGCTATGCGGTTGTTCTGATTGTATTTTGTGTGTTGCTATGCAGTTGTTCTGATTGTATTTTGTGTGTTGCTATGCAGTTGTTCTGATTGTATTTTGTGTGTTGCTATGCGGTTGTTCTGATTGTATTTTGTGTGTTGCTATGCGGTTGTTCTGATTGTATTTTGTGTGTTGCTATGCAGTTGTTCTGAGTTGTTTGTGTGTTGCTATGCGGTTGTTCTGATTGTGTTTGTGTGTTGTTCTGACTATTGTTTGTGTGTTGCTATGCAGTTGTTCTGAGTTGTTTGTGTGTTGCTATGCAGTTGTTCTGATTGTATTTTGTGTGTTGCTATGCAGTTGTTCTGAGTTGTTTGTCTGTTGCTATGCGGTTGTTCTGATTGTATTTTGTGTGTTGCTATGCAGTTGTTCTGATTGTATTTTGTGTGTTGCTATGCAGTTGTTCTGAGTTGTTTGTCTGTTGCTATGCGGTTGTTCTGATTGTATTTTGTGTGTTGTTCTGAGTTGTTTGTGTGTTGCTATGCGGTTGTTCTCATTGTGTTTTGTGTGTTGCTATGTGGTTGTTCTGACTGTTGTTTGTGTGTTTCTATGCAGTTGTTCTTAGAGTTTTAGTGTGTTGCTATGCCATTGCTATGGTGGTTTGGCATTGCGATTATACCATTTCCTATTATTTTAAAGCTTCTTTGCATTTCAGTAGAAAAGGAAAGTGTGTGTGTGTGTGTGTGTGTGTGTGTGTGTGTGTGTGTGTGTGTGTGTGTGTATAAGAGAGTGTGTGTACCTGATCGTTGTGTCTTTGTCACACTCTCCATGCTTCTGAGTGTGTCAGATTCGCTGTTGTACGTCTCAGAATCTGCTGACTGAATAGAAAACATTTATTTACACACCTGTATACACACACACACACACACACACACACACACACACACACACACACACACACACACACACACACACACACACACACACACACACACAATGCGTTATTAGTGTGTGATGAACAGAACTGAAGCCTTTATTCAGAAGTGGCTGATATGATCTGACAAGACGTGAATGTGTATTGTCTGCTGCGCAGCACACACACACACACACACACACACACACACACACACACACACACACACTCAGGCCTTTACAAATGCCACGAGTGACTGATTCTCCACATAGGCATTGTCCTGCTGCCATGCTATAACAATAAACAGCAGCATATCTACACTTTTGAGTTGATTTTACACATGCAAGCAAATCTGATGCATGTCAGCTGTGCATGATGCCTTTTCAATTCCACTATCAAAGTCAAATCCTAATTTTACTACCCATTTAAACCGTCTTAGAGGTCATTGGAACAGTGGGCAGTGGAATAAAGATAAATAAGGCTTTGGAAAAGTGAAATTTCACATCAGTCTGCAGAAAGAGCATGTTCACATAGAAAAGCATCAGCAAAGCAGCACAATTAAATAAAAAAGCAGCTTGTTTAAAATATTTACAATAAAATGTAATTGTATTGATGTGCAAATGTGTGCTCATGCTAATATGATTTCTGCCTTACTCTTATTCAAATACAAATGCATCACATTTTTTTTAGTCACAGATATTAGTTTCAAATATGATACAAAACATTCCATTCACTTTAATTTATCATTTATTTTAATGTCCTTTTTGCACAGTGGTGCGTGACAGATAGCAGCACAATACCTGTTAATGTGACATTTGACTCAGTAATGACAATTTACTCCTTATTTACTCATCCTCAAGTGTTTACAAACCTTCATGAGTTTCTTTATTCTGTATTCTGTAACTAGTTTCTAGTCCAAATATCTAAAAATCTTAAAGGGGAAATGAAGCACTCAGTCAAGTTTACCTTATTTTGTACATTTTATTCCACTTTAATGAAAATATAATAAACAAACTCGATTAATGTAACCATTTAGCAGAAAACGGCATGTTTTACTGTAGATTTTAGACCTAGGGCGCCGCCATCTTGGAATATCGCTGTCTCTGACGTCACGGGGTTGGTTTGCGGTGATAAGCTGAACGGACACAATAGAAGTAAAGGAGTGAACGCGGAGACTGGACAGCCTAATTTAACCCAATGCGTGAAGTTGTGGGCGTGGAGCTGCTGCAAATACAAGCATCAGATGTGTGTCTAATATAAAAGTATATAAATGTATTCTACTTTCCTTTTTTCCTCCTTTAATCACCGATCATTTGATGCGCTTTGATTCACTCTCTGTATTACTCTGCCTGACTGCTTGTCTGGGTTTCAAACGTGACTGTAACGGACTAAACACGGACACTGAACAGCTTAATTTAACCCAATGCATGAAGTTGTGGATGTGCATCACAGAGCTGGTGAAAACACAACAAATACAAGCATTTAAGTGTCTTGAGTTGTGTATTTTTCTTTTGCTAATACCTCTCGTTTGATGCGCTGTGGTCAACTCTTTCACGCTGCTCCAGCACTGCCTGACGAGGGGATTTACATTCAGACAAATGCAATGATTTAAATCATACATGACTTCATGCTTTACTAAGTCACGTCTGTCTGGATTGTCAAGACATATTCCCTCTTCAAGTCCATAGACTCGATCTCTCAACATGTATGAAGGATAAAAACCTGCCATAAGAAACACCGCGCTGATCTGAGTTTGGTTTAAACACGAGCAGAGGCGAGGGGGTGTAGCGGTGAAAAGTGAAAGTACCCGCCCCATGACGTCAGTAATGATTCACTCTCCCAATAGTATGGTTTTCAACTAGGTCCGGTGTAAGCGTCATGGGGCGGGTACTTTCACTTTTCACCGCTACACCCCCTCGCCTCTGCTCGTGTTTAAACCAAACTCAGATCAGCGCGGTGTTTCTTATGGCAGGTTTTTATCCTTCATAGATGTTGAGAGATCGAGTCTATGGACTTGAAGAGGGAATATGTCTTGACAATCCAGACAGACGTGACTTAGTAAAGCATGAAGTCATGTATGATTTAAATCATTGCATTAGTCTGAATGTAAATCCCCTCGTCAGGCAGTGTTGACCACAGCGCATCAAACGAGAGGTATTAGCAAAAGAAAAATACACAACTCAAGACACTTAAATGCTTGTATTTGTTGTGTTTTCACCAGCTCTGTGATGCACATCCACAACTTCATGCATTGGGTTAAATTAAGCTGTTCAGTGTCCGTGTTTAGTCCGTTACAGTCACGTTTGAAACCCAGACAAGCAGTCAGGCAGAGTAATACAGAGAGTGAATCAAAGCGCATCAAATGATCGGTGATTAAAGGAGGAAAAAAGGAAAGTAGAATACATTTATATACTTTTATATTAGACACACATCTGATGCTTGTATTTGCAGCAGCTCCACGCCCACAACTTCACGCATTGGGTTAAATTAGGCTGTCCAGTCTCCGCGTTCACTCCTTTACTTCTATTGTGTCCATTCAGCTTATCACCGCAAACCAACCCCGTGACGTCAGAGACAGCGATATTCCAAGATGGCGGCGCCCTAGGTCTAAAATCTACAGTAAAACATGCCGTTTTCTGCTAAATGGTTACATTAATCGAGTTTGTTTATTATATTTTCATTAAAGTGGAATAAAATGTACAAAATAAGGTAAACTTGACTGAGTGCTTCATTTCCCCTTTAAATCAAGAAGCAATTTCTAGACCAGCAAAAAAATATTGTCTTGTTTTCAGAAAAAAAATGTTTTCAGAATCAAAATTAAATGAGTTAAAACAAGCAAAATAATTATAATAATAATCCGATGTCAAAAGGAGAAAAACTCAACGCATGCAGCGCTGCGCAGACCGATCGAAATCTGTCTTAAAGCGGTGCAAGGCGGTTAGACATTTTGTCCAGATTGATGCTGCGCTGACGCCACGTGACTGTCACATGTGGCATCAAAGTACAGCGACAGTGCCCCGAGATCAGACGACTGACTCAGCCGGTGCAGCTTCTGAAGAGCGACTGCTGCGATGACGACACTGATGTTACACGATTGGCCGAGTTCACCGCATGACAGCAACCATGTGTGCTTCGGGTTTATTATTGGACAACTTCCGATTCACAAATTTCAAAACAAACATCTAACTGTTCATACCCGCTCTATCTTGTACACATCATGCTTATTAAAAGACTACAGATATTTTACTGCAGCATCATATTTTGTTAAATAATTTGTTCATAATGACTATTGTTTGCACAGGTTTATTCTGCCTTTTTATGCAGACTACTGTATTCAGCTCCATAAACAATTTAAATGATATAACCTCCTAGGGCTTGAGTGTCCACATATGTGGACAGCACATTTTAGCTCTTAAGTGGCTATTTAAAATACTTTGAATGTTTTATATTTTGTTTCAGACATACAGTGTCATCCTGCAACTGTTTTGCAGCATATGAAATGTCCAAACCCTATTTTTAACTGTCCAAAATAGGGAAAAAGGTAGTTTTTACTCTCTGATAGTCAAAGCAAGTTAAAAAATAAAAAAATAAAAAATAAAAATTCTATGTTAAATATGCATTAAAAAGTGTTTTGTGTAAATTCAGACCACGAGTCCACATATATAGACATCATTTTTCTCTAAAAGTACATCATATCAAAAGATGATACTTAGATTTTATTCTAATTAGGTTCCAATAAGCCGAGAAATAAAAAATGCATGTAAAAAACACCTTGGGCCTTAAGAGGATATATTTTAGTAAATAACCTGAATATTAAGTCCTACAGACTTGTAATCAAATAATTATCATTATTGATCCTTAATTTAGTTTAAACATTTTTTTATTAAATATAAAATATATGATTATAAAATACTTTATTTCCTGTCAAGCAATGTACCATGTACCTGCTCTGTCTTGGAGATGTCTCCTTAAAGTGTAGCTCATTTATTTTGGTGCTTTTGTTCAATCTTTTTGGATTAAAGTGCTTTTTAAAAATGCTTTCATTATCCAAAATAATCCTATTCGTGGATATTTATTTCCTTTTTATGTGCTCTCTCATTTCTCCCTTATTTCACATAAATAGGCTACTTCAATTTAATTCATAATTCCCTTATTGTTTAAAAAATGAACTATAGTTTGTAGAGACTGTGTTCTTTTTTATGTGTACTGTAAATCTTTTGTTGTTATTAATAAATAAATAAATAAATAAATAAATGATCCTGCCATGTGATCGGTCATCATGACTGCCGCTTTGAGCCCCGAACTGTCTGGCTTGACGACTCTGTTTTTAACTCCGCCCCCGCCTGCGCTCGGCTAATATCGTTGATCACCGGCTGCAGCCGTGCTTCATGTTGAACGCACCTAATGACTCATTATTTTTGAAAACAAGACAATATTTTTTGCTTGTCTACAAAATGCTTCTTGATTTAAAAGTTTTTAGATATTTGGACTAGAAACAAGCCAAAAACATAAGACAGGCATTTTCACAGTACACCCTACTGTAGAGAGGTCATCAGATGCTAGATTATTGGGAGTGTGTGTACGCTAAAATCCACCCTATAAATCATAGGCATTTGTGAGATCAATTTGTTCTCAGATTCTCTGTAAAGTGACGTAACTGGTGTTTCCCCATTGACGCGCCCTGATGAGCAGTTAACACTCCGCCATTGTTTCTCCATGCTGCCAAACCTCAGCGTTTGAGTAGTTCGGGTGTAGGATGTGATAATGAACACTGCAGTCATCATTATTATCATTATTACACCCTTTAGATTACTCATACTGTATGTAGACCCGTGCACACAGGCTCTGCACACACAGATTTACTAACCCATCATTGAGTCTGTTTATTTACTTATGGAAAGTGTGTAAATATTAGGGCTGTACGATATTGGAAAACAATGTTAAATCTTTCTGTAATACATATTGCGATATTGAATATAATTTGACCAGATGAAATAAATAGCTCAATTTGGTAAGAATTCATCATTTTAGATTGATTGGGATGGTTTTGTAGGGAAGTGCATCTGCATAAAATATACTAAACCAATCACGAGTGTTGATGCATGCAGTGCAGCAAAGATACAAACTAAATAAACAGTATTTAATGGATTTCTGGAAGGCTAGTATAAAGTGCAAAATGTATAATCAAATATAACATGACCCAGTATAGTCTTCATTGTATTTATACATAAATGAAATGACAGTTTCATAAAATTACAGACATTATAACTTGCGCCTGAATGCTCGACATGTGACTATTGCGGATGTGCACATTGTGATGCTGAAACAATATATTGTGCAGCCCTAGTAAATATATAATCAGTTTTTATAATAATTTGAGTAATCTCATTGACTAATATGCAAGTGTTTATATGATTTATTTATATACAGTTTGTACACTGCCAGTAATGCTTGTCTTACTTAAGAGTTTTTTGTCTTGTTTCTACAGTAGTCCAAATATCTAAAAATTCTTAAATCAAGAAGATTTTATAGACAAACACAAAATATAGTCTTGTTTTAGAAATAATGAGTCAAAATGAAATGAGTTTCTCATTAAAACAAGCAATATAATCTGACAATGGTGTAAGCAGAATAATCATGTTTTCACTTTGGGACTGTATTATTTCTCTTCCCTCATTGTCAGATTATTTAGCTTGTTTTAATTAAAACTTGCTTCATTTTGACTCATTTTTTCAGAAAACAAGACCATATTTTTGCTTGTCTAGAAAATGCAATGCTTCCCACAGGTCTGAAATATACTTGCACATTAATAATTATGCCACAAACAAAACAGAATTCGATTTTTAACACTATTTTAATTATTATCTGTTTTAAACTTTTTCTTTTCAATGGGTTAAAGTAAAAAGACTGTTGAAATAAATAATAAAAATATCCACTACATCTCTTTTATGTTATTCAGGAGCCATGTGCACCCACTGACAGATCAAATCTGCTCCTCTCTATCTCACATTCAAGTTCAGGTTGCTTTATTGGCATGACATTTTGTAAAGTATTGCCAAAGGGCCATATTGTAGACCATTTTGAGGAATGTAAACAAAAACAGTGGTCCCAACATATTTCCTGTTTTCCATTTTTAATTTCTAGAGTTTCCGAGAATCCAAAATGAGTCACATATTGAGAAATAACATTATGAGGGCTGTTTTAACATTAAGTTATGATTGAATGGCCTCTTGTTACAGTTATGAAATAGTTTAATAACAAGCAGGAAATGTTCATGAGCCAATGACATCACCACATTGAAATGGTCTATACTGTAGAAAATATGGTATATATTGACATCATAAATTAATAAAATATACAGCAAAGGAGAAATAAATGACAGAAAAGGGAATAAAAACAGACAATATCTTTAAAAATTATTTAATTATTTATTTAAATAAGACAAATGAGTTGATTACCCATTTCTAATGGTGTACAATTATTCTGCAGCCAATTTAGATCTAATTTCGTCCTCTCCGGGTATTAGTAAAGTTTTTCTGAGTCGTTTAGATTATTTTTTTAATGTCTCTCTCTCGCAACTGTCCACATACAACTAACAACAGCTTAAATAATGAAAGCAAAACCAAATCTCGGACATTTTAGTAGATTTAGAAACCCCCGCTGGACACAAAACGGCGCGGGTCTCTATGGGTCTGCAGAGCATGTGAGACTGTGGGAGTGTTGACAGCTCTCCCGCACACAGTACGAGCAGTATAAAACGGGAAAATGTTCCACTACTTAATCACTCGTGGATGTTTGTTTATACCGGACGGATACAAAAAAAGTGTAAAAGGATGATAATAATAGTAAAAAAATGTGTCACTAAATATACTTGGGCAGCCCTAATATACCTGGGGTGCGTTTCCCGAATAACAACGTAACTATCATAGTACGATGCATTGTTTGGGAAAAGGAAAAGTTTCCCAAAACCGCAGTTTCTCTGTTGCAAATTCGTCATTTGAACCACATTAGTTATAATGTAAAACGTCCATAATGATGCTCTAAATGGGGTGGGGTAACAACTTTAGACAAGAACCCCATCATTTCTTTGTGCAAATTGTTTTACACGCACACGCATTTAAAAAAGTCCAATATTAGTTTTGGTAAAAACATGCACTCGCTTTCCATATTAATTAATATACAGTATATGTAAATGGCTCTTATAGGGCCTGTGTTTCCTTTACTAATATTATTGAGAACATTACATATCCTATTCTTAAACATAAAATCACTTACAAAAGCGAACACGTATTCTAATATCATATATAAATCAATAAATAATGAGGCGATTCATTAAAAATGAAATGTAATATTTATTATTTATTAGGAAATTTAAAATTTAGCTTACCCAATTCCCCTGTACTGCATGTGTTTGGACTGTGGGGGAAACCGGAGCGCCCAGAGGAAACCCACACTAACGCAAGGAGAACATGCAAACTCCACACAGAAACACCAACTGACCCAGCCGAGGCTCGAACCAGCCACCTTCTTGCTGTGAGGCGACAGCACTACCTACTGCGCCGCCTTATTATTAAGTAGGCTATTGTTTATTCATTCATTCATTCATTTTCTTGTCGGCTTTGTCCCTTGCGGGGTCGCCACAGCGGAATGAACCGCCAACTTATCCAGCACGATTTTACGCAGCGGATGCCCTTCCAGCCGCAACCCATCTCTGGGAACCTCCACACACACATTTACACTCATACACTATGGACAATTTAGCTTACCCAATTCACCTGTACTGCATGTCTTTGGACTGTGGGGGAAACCGGAGCACCCGGAGGAAACCCACGCGAACCCAGGGAGAACATGCAAACTCCACACAGAAACGCCAACTGACCCAGCGCTATTGTTTATTTATTTATTAATTTTTAATTTTTAAAAAGTCTGCTTTTACAATTTGACACATGTAAACACTGCAGAAATGTTCTACCCAGCAGGCCCATGTCATATACAGTACAGATACTTCATAAATAACCTGCTATAAATAAAAGCATTAGCGTATGCTATGTTTTTTGTTTGCACAAGCTTTGGAGACGTAACATAAATTCCTCTTTTAAATAATAGGTCACCTATAGCTTTCATCATGAGGCTGTGTTCAAAATGACATTAATGTTTTCAAAGTGCACTGTGAAGGGAGCACAATAGTAAACATGAAGATCGCTAAAACTGAACTGTAAAAATACTTTGAAAGCAAATTACACCTAAGAGAGATGACCTTAATGCTTTTTCTTTTAAAAATTATTCCAAGTTTAAATATTAGAATGTTCTAAAGGAATAGGGCATAGGGGGGATAACTGGGAATAGCACACAGCCAGCAACTATGGCCCCGTTTACACTAATACGTTTTAGTTTTAAAACGAATAAGTTTTGCTACGGTTACGCCATCCGTCCACACTACGCTGGAGTTTTCGAGCCCCGAAAACGGAGTGTTTTGGAAATGCCGGAGAGGCCGTTTTCATTCTAAAATGCTGCTGCTCCGTCTCAGTGTGGATGGGGGAAAACGGAGACATCTGAAACCGGAGGCGGCGCTGCAGACATTCACCTATCTGATTGGGGCTTTTCCCTCAATATTAAGTAGCCTACACACAGTTCAGTCCTGCATCCTCTCCGTGTAAGTTCAGACTTCGCAAGTTTGATATGGAAAAACTCCCGAGTGTGTACTTTATAGTCATTCACATCACCCTGGCTATGCTGTTTCACTATCTTGACAATAAAATGAAAACATGATGTGAGGAAGTGCCAATTTCATTTTGGTATTAACTCAACAGACACTAAAAATGTTGAGGCGTCGTGTAGCTGCATAATATGAGCGTCATCTTTTACATTAATTAAGATATTAACCTAACTTATCCTTGCACTCAGCCGATGCACGTTTCCTGAGAACAAGTAATAGATTCAAAAGACCAAAGTCGGGGAATATGTAGTCAGATATAGACAACAAGATGAATTAAATATCACGTCTAACAAATATAGTGAGATTAGATCCAGCGGGAGATCCGTGATGAACAGTCCGACTTGAGCAGCTCTCGTGTGGGTGTGGGTGCTCAAAGCACGCTGCAGTGCATGCCAGAGAGTGTGTGTGTGTGATCACGTGATGTGCGTTTTCACTGTTTTAATGTAGATGGAGAGCTGTTCAGAAGCGCTGGGTAAAACGCTAGTGTGGACGCGGATCGTTTTCATTCTAAAACGCCGTTTTAAAACTAAAATGTACTAGTGTAAACGAGGCCTATGTTTCTAACTACAGCTCCAGAGGTGTCATTGCAAGTGCACAAGATTGTGATGCAGTTTGCGAATGTTTGTTGGAACGACAGATTTGGGAAACACTAAAATTGACAAACTATGTTTGTCACGACGTAACTTGCGACCTTAGTTGGCTAACGATGGTTTTGGGAAACGCCCAAGTAAAGTCTATGTGTGGGAAGCCCTGCAATGCTTCTTGACTTAAGAATTGTTTGATATTTGGACTAAAAACAAGACAAAACTTTTCAGCTTGTGTAAATTGAGCATCTGATGAGCCCTTTAAACTATCCTACACCTACAAAAAACCCAAAATATCATTCATATTAAATCACTCCAAGTGTAAGCATTTTCCCCCTGTTACCTGAGTGATGGCGGAGGCGAAGACGTCTCGAACGTGTCTCGGTGGTGTTTTGTTCCTCTTGCGCAGTGAGCAGGTGTAGGAGTCGATGCGTCTCTGAACCGCCGCTGCTTGAGTTTTAGTGAGAGTCGAAAACAACACGGCTTTATCCACGTCTTCTTCACCGCTGACTAGAGACAAACCAGCATCCTGCAGCCACAGCTCCTCCTGCTCACCGTCTGACACACACACGCACACACGCACGCACACACACACACACACGCACACACACACACGCACACTCGCATGTCAGAAAGTGCTTATGATTTGTAGGGTGCATTTTCACCATTATAGGGTGGTTTATAGTGTACACACACTTCCTAGATAGTTTGGTTCAAACGAAGTGAATTCAATGATCATCCAAGTCAGCAATCACACACAAATACATACACACATGAAAACACACAAGCACACACACACAGACACAAATGCACTCACACACACATACACACACACAGATACACAAATGCACACAAACACATGCACACACAAACAAAAACATACATACACACCCTTGCACACACATATGCACAAACACACACTAACACACGCCTACAAACACAGACATATGCATACAAACATGCTCACACACAAAAACACACACAAAGAGATTCATACACGCACGCACAAAACACACATAAACAAAGACATACACACAAATGCACACACACACACAGTTATCTTTATGGGAACTTGTTATAGCTGTAATGGTGTGTGTACTGTACAGACTGTATATTCTCTAAACTCACAGCAAACACTCTGCACTGTTACATCTTCACAATCCTTCATTCTGCCTGATTAATCAGCCCTTTTCATTATAGAGATCAAAAAAATGTCCCCACAATGTATGCAATACAAGGTACACACACAAACACACACACACACACACACACACCTTCAGACTGTCGTGAGTCTCGTCTGCTGCTCTCCGGCTCACAGTCACTCCTGATCGTCTCCACTTCAGTCCAGAAAGACTCCAGACTCAGGCTCTGTGCGTGTGTGTGTGTCTGTGATGCGGTCGAGTGCTCTGGAGAGTCCGGCTGCGGGTCCCGAGGGTCCGTCTGGGACTCTACATTCATCGCGGAGAAGCTGCAGTCCCTGAAACACAACAAAACAAGACCAGGATGATGATGATGATCCATTCTGCACTGCAAAACATGCCTTACTAGCTTGAGTTTTTGTCTTGATTCTAGTCTTGATTATTAAATCAAGAAGCATTTTCCAGACAAGCAAACTATGTATTGTTTTCTGAAATAATTAGTCAATAATAATCATATAATAATAATAATTTTCAAAATGAAAACAAGAATATTTTGCTTACCTTGTTAGAAAAACTCCCTTCATTTTGACTCATTATTTTCCTAAACAAGACTATATTTTTGCTTGTCTCATTCATTTTCCTCTTATTTATCAGGGGTCGCCACAGGGGAATGAACCGCCAACTACTCAAGCATATGTTTTACACAGCTGATGCCCTTCCAGCTGCAACCCAGTACAGGGAAACACCCATACACACTCATTCACACTCATACACAACGTCCAATGTAGTTGATCAATTCCCCTATAGTGCATGTGTTTGGATTGTGGGGGAAACCGGAGCACCCGGAGGAAACCCACGCCAACAAGGGGAGAACATGCAAACTCCACACAGAAACACCAACTGACCCAGCTGGGACTCGAACCAGTGACCTTCTTGCTGTGAAGCGAGTGCTGTGTCGTGATGCCTTTTTCGCTTGTCTAGAAAATTCAGTTTAAGTTTATTTGTTTAGCGCTTTTTACAACAGTTATCAATCCAAAGCATCACCAGTACAATAAATGCTTCTTGATTTAAGAATTTTTAGACATTTGGACTAGAAACAAGACAAAAACTCTTAATAAGAAAAGCCTTTTTCTACAGGGTGAAGCTTAATTACAGAGAAAAAGTGTGACGAGTTTCATCATCAGCGAGTGTGAATGACCAATGCAGAGATATAAGCTCAATCAGACGTTTCTTTAACATGCTAATGATAGTTAAGCGGACGTTACTGAAGGGCAGCTGGTTAAACCAGTTTTATGTTTAAGTCCACTGATTTAATCAAAGCTGAAACCCCTTAGACACGGATATAAAGATGGACTTGGCTGTCGGAGAGCAATCAAGTCATATACTCAATACAAAACCAGCGGAACCAGCATAGTGACAGTTTTCATTCAAAGATGTCAATTAAACTGTAAGACTGCATAAAACATCAGTGATAAAGCAGCGTTTCCTGTCAATGATGCACAGTAGAGCATCCCCTCCTCAGCTCCTGCTGCTCCTGCACAGATATCACTGAGAGAGGTGGAGTCTGCTGCACTGCTGGGATTCTCCACTGTGGTGTTTGTTCTCCTCTAATAAATGAGCTGCGCCTCAGAAGACCAAGACCAATATATTTTGCAGCCTGATATATTGAAAGAATATATGAGCTAAATACACACACAATCACACACACACTCACACTCGTATTAAATATGTGGTTTATGAAGGCTCTTCAAAGGTGTATTGTGTATATACACTGAAAAAAATGATGTCTGCAAAACTGTTGCAAACAATTAATTTGTGTTGAATTTAAACAAACAAATTAAATTTGATAAAATAAAAACTTGTTTGTTTAAATTCAGCCCAAACAAATTGTTTACAGCCACTTAACGTAAAAAAATGAGTAAATCCAAAGAATCATCTCTGAATGATTTTTTTCAGTGTACACTGTAAAAAGCGCAGGGTTCCACACAATTCATGCATGTAGTCCCAACACTAATCGATGAAGTTAAATTAACACTTTTAACAAATTTATGTGGATTTAACATAAAAAATTAAGTTGTCCCAATGAAATCTCAAGAAGTGTGTTGATTCAGCTTACTTTAAATAAGTAGTTTGAACGAGCAAAAGAAATAGTTTTTTGTATACTGTAAAAACAGCTTTTTATTGAAATAAAGTATGATTTTTAAGCATTTTGAATTATGGGGACACAAGGCATGTCCTCAAAAACCACCAAGGTCATGCTCATGTCATTATACAAATTTCTGTGCTAGAAAAATACATAAACCAACACACACACTCCTCTCCCCTAAACTCAGCCCTCACCGCAAACAGTCTGCCTTTTACATCTTCACAATCCTTCATTCTGGCAGATTTATGAGCCATTTTCCTTATAGAGACCAAAAAATGTCCCCATGAGGTCACAGTGTACTAGTATTGCTATACTTGTGGGGACATTTGCTCCCCATGACGACTACGTTTACATGAACATCAGTAATGGAATGATTTGCTTTAATCTGAATAAGTCAATAACATGATGAAGGTGTTCACATCAGCTGCTTTCTGAATGTTCCTTTCATGATCTCATCTTATAGCACATAATTCGATTAACGTCACTGCGTTACAGCGCTCTCCACATTTCCACTGGAGTTTCATGAAATTTCAGGTGTTTCATTTTTAATTTGTCGACTTTACCTGCAGTTTGGCACTTTCACTTTCATTCAGGAACATTTCCTGCATGCCCCTCGTCACAAACCAGATATTGGATGCGAGTATGAACTGCTGGAGGAGTGTTGTTTTAATGGAGTTTGATACTGCACGCCGTATAGGAAAAAAACCCTCTGCATTTCATGATGTGTGTGTGTGTATAGACTATCCTGTCACAAAATGCGGTGAAAATCCCACACTACAGTATTAGTGTGATTATGGTGTTTACATGTAATAATGCCACTAAACTGGCCATACTCCACATGTCTTAATTGCATTTCTGTTTAGTTCCATCATGACCTTAAATCAAATTAAATTAATCAAAAATCACTGCTTACATGGTCGACTCTTAATCAGAGTATTGCCTTAATCATATTAAGACCAGATTATTGGTGTCCATGTAAACGTACTCATTTACACACACACACACACACACTTATACACTGTACGCCATGTTATGTGTCTCAGTGTAATAATATCATATTCTAGGCTGTACCTGGTAATGATGTGAGTTTGAGTTTGTCTGCTTGAGTTTTTCTCATCTCGACGGAAACGTATCGGTCGATGAATTTTCCCATTCAGGACGAATTTAGACCGAACCAAACGCACCACTTTCTCCTCTCGGCGCTTCATCCCCATGTACATTCTCAATCAATGCAGATCAATAATAATGATAATCCTCTGATCGAATATTCATCTGATGCTCATCAAATAGAGCTGATGATTCATTTACTCCAGTGTAAAAGTGTCCCACAATGATGCACACACACTTCAGTTCCTCAGATTAATCCTTCATCAGCTGCTCACTGTTGAATATGAGTGTGTGTGCGTGAGTGTGTGTGTAGGACAGAACCAGCAATACCACATCTCTGACACCTAAACTTGCCCTTCTGGGACACACCCTCATTAACACGCACACACACACACACACACACACACACACACACACACACACACACACACACACACACACACACACACACACACACACACACACACACACACACACACACACACACACACACGCATACACAGTTCATGCCATTCATAATTTAACAGATAAACAAAACCATAAACCTCTAACCCACATTTTATTTTGCAATCAGACCAAATGATGTGTGAAAATATGCGATGAATGTTGCGATAATTATATTTCCTGTAACTTAACATTTCCCTAGAAAAATGCTGTGTTCATTAGCTGTTAGCCTGTTTTTACACATTTTTACAGACACATTTCTAAATACTCACTTTTGCAAAACTCTTCTTCAATTCTCCTGAGCGACTCTCAGCTTGGCAAAGCAGTTCATTTCACATTTAAACTGCACTACAACCAGCAAACCACTTTACTCAGGTCTCAAATAAACTCATTCTTCCAGAACACAAACACACGTTATCACCCACAAAACATTGAGCTAAACACACTAACAACATGCAGCATTACACAGTGCTTTCTGGTGTAAAACAAGCACACATCTCTGTTTATAACTGCAATATATGCTACTGGAATGAGTCAGACATGATGCAGAATTCCTCAATATTTTATGTCCTTTATTTATTTTCATTGTTTTGCACTAAGTAATTCCAAAATACAAGAAGTTGTCTACACACCATCCACTATTCCTTTACAGGCGCCTTTGTCAGTTGTGCTTTATAATGATTAATAGACGCTGTTTCCTAAATGGATTCTGTACACGCCATTTACAGCAGAGCGAATGTGAACACTATTGGTTTTGGGTGCATGTTTGAACAGATATATACACATAATAATAATAATGGGCATCACGGTGGTGCAGTGGGTAGCACGATTGCCTCACAGCAAGAAGGTCGTTGGTTCGAGTCCTGGCTAGCTCAGTTGGTGTTTCTGTGTGGAGTTTGCATGTTCTCCCCGTGTTGGTGTGGGTTTCCTCCGGGTGCTCCGGTTTCCATCACAGTCAAAACACATGCGCTATAGGGGAACTGATCAACTAAATTGGCCGTAGTGTATGAGTGTGTGTGAATGAGTGTGTATGGGTGTTTCCCAGTATTGGGTTGCAGCTGGAAGGGCATCCGCTGTGTAAAACATATGCTGGCAACCCCAGATTAATAAAGGGACTAAGCCGAAAAGAAAATGAATGAATGAATGAATAACAATAATAACAATAATAATAATAATCTAGACATGTCGATCTTGGTGGATTTTTAAACACAACAAATTGTGTCTTAAATGAGCATAAACAGTTAGGAAATCAATCGAATGCTTTCATTATAGATGTGTGCATTTTTAAAACAGCACCTCGGTTATTTAATGTAAACAAATGAAAAATCTAAATGAGAGATTCGTTCGCTGCACTTTAGTCAGAATGTTTCTGTTATACAGTGAAGAAAAGCTTTGAGATTTGATAACCTGATTCCATTTCTTTATAACAGCTATTCATCTGAAGAAGCTAAACTGTTTGCTCATTTATTTGCAGCTTTTTCTAATGTATACTATTTATTCTGTTCTTTGTAAATAATAATAATGATAATAATAAAACACATTAATGACAGTTTCAACTGTTTCTTTACAATGAAACCGCTCCAGATAAGTGTGTTTTGGGAGAGGATATCCATTATTTTCACATCCCAATGTTGACAGGTATGGGTGAATTAAATAAACTAAATTGACCGTAGTGTATGAGTGTGTGTGTGTGAGAATGAGTGTATGTGGGTTTTTCCCAGTACTGGGTTGCAGCTGGAAAGTCATCCGCTGTGTAAAACATATGCTGAAATAGTTAGTGGTTCATTCCACTGTGGCGACCCCTGATGCATAAAGGGACTAAGCTGAAGGAAGATGAATGAATGAATGAATAAAAGCTTATCATCAATGCACATATACATAAGTACTTGTAAGTAGGTGCTCTTTCAATGTTCTTCTTTTCTCTCTTCTTAACACATTACACGCGTGTTTATGCATCTGCATTATTAGCATCGTCCTCATATTTGCGCAGACATTCTTCAGTGAATAGCGAGGCTCACACAGGTCGGCCATTTCTCATTAAATCTGTCAATAATGTGCTTAAAGAATCTGCTGGCTAACGCTAACAGGAAGCTGCGTGACGCAGATGCACATTTCATTGTTCTGTTCAATCTCAGACTGCTCTGTCTACACACTCACTAAATCAGCATTATATCTAAAAAAAACAAACACACCAGATTAAATCCAGCATATAGTGAATCCATCTTGAGTTACAGATGTCAGCATGTGATCTGGATCAAGAGCTCTTCTCTGTAAATGATGGAATGAAGATATTCAGGCTTGTGTTGTTCATGCCGGAGGAACACTTGGATTATTTTTAACCCTGAATTCCCCCCCGGCACATGTTGAGATTCATTGTTGTTTTATACGACGTGCCACAATACACTTGACTTTTAGAGAACACTGAAGTGAACACTGAAGGCTACAGACTGCCCATGCAATCAAGCCTGAAATTATTCATACCCCTGGCAAATTCAGACCTAAAGTTACTTTCATTGAAGCATTTTTGTGACTGGAAATGACACAGGCTTCTCCTAAAGTATACCAAGACGATGTTTACATTTGAACAAAAACTTTAAGTCAGAATTTGCCCGGGGTATGAATAATTCCATTATATTAAATAATGTAATAATAATAATATTACATTAAAAATGCTTTTCTTACTTTGATTGTTTCGTCTTGTTTCTAGGCTTGTTTTAAAGAAAAACTCACTTAATTTTGGCATATTATTTCTAAAATCAAGACAATATTTTTGCTTGCATAGAAAATTCATGTTGATTTAAGCATTTGTGGATATTTGGACTAGAAACAAGACAAAAGCTCTAAGTATAAAAAGCATTTGTTGCAGTGTATTGTAGCTAAATCATGCCTCTTATAACTTTCAGCAGCCCAAATCACCAAAACCCAAAGCATCGTGACTGATAAATGTACATGAAACAATAGACTAGACATACACCAGCTAATATAACCAAAGACATGCTGACAAACCACAGTGTTTCACTGAATATTTCACAACACGTAGACATGATGTGCAACATGCTCAAATTAATCTGTCAGCTGCTACATTCTTCAATAAGTTCATCAACATGAGCCACAAGAATGAAAAGATTCAGTAAAATGATTCAGTCAACAGCAGGGTTGGGGATGAACAGGCACTAAAATTATTAAAAACGTCACACAAAAAATGCCTATGCACTATGAAACTAAAACTATTGCAGCTGTCAGAATTAGAGTGCACCAATCAGAGGCGTTTGGATTAGTCAGAAATAAAATGCACCAATCAGAGGTGTTTAAAATGGGCATAATTAAAAATGCACCAATCAGAGACGTTTGGATAAGTCAGAATTAAAATGCACCAATCAGAGACGTTTGAATTAGTCCGAAATAAAATGCACCAATTAGAGATGTTTAAAATGGTCATAATTAAAAATGCACCAATCAGAGACGTTTGGATTAGTCGGAATTAAAATGCACCAATCAGAGATGTTTGAATTAGTCCGAAATAAAATGCACCAATTAGAGATGTTTAAAATGGTCATAATTAAAAATGCACCAATCAGAGACGTTTGAAGTAGTCCGAAATAAAATGCACCAATTAGAGATGTTTAAAATGGTCATAATTAAAAATGCACCAATCAGAGACGTTTGGATTAGTCGGAATTAAAATGCACCAATCAGAGACGTTTGAATTAGTCCGAAATAAAATGCACCAATTAGAGATGTTTAAAATGGTCATAATTAAAAATGCACCAATCAGAGACGTTTGGATTAGTCGGAATTAAAATGCACCAATCAGAGACGTTTGGATTAGTCGGAATTAAAATGCACCAATCAGAGACGTTTGGATTAGTCGGAATTAAAATGCACCAATCAGAGACGTTTAGATTAGTCGGAATTAAAATGCACCAATCAGAGACGTTTGGATTAGTCGGAATTAAAATGCACCAATCAGACTTGTATAAAATAGTCATAATTAAAAATGGACAAATCAGAAATGGCGGTTCAGTCTGCTGTGGTGACCTCTGATATAGAGAGACTAAGCCAAAAAAGGAATGGATGAATGAAATCAAAGATGTTATATTAATCAGAATTAAAAATGCACCAATCAGAGGCGTTTATGTAAGTAAGAATTATTAATGCATTAATCAAAAACAATAAGAAGAGTCAGAAATAAAAATGCACCAATCAGAAACATCTAAATAAGTCCGAATTAAAATAAACCAATCAGAGATCTGATATTAGTCAGTGCTAAAAAGAGATGTTTAGAATAGTCAGAATTTAAAATGTACCAATCAGAGGCACTTATATTAAAATAACACCAATCAGAGACGTTTCTAGAAGTCAGAATGAAACAGGCACCAATCAAAAACATTTAGAATAGTCATAATTACAAATGCACCAATCAGAGACTTTTATACAAGTCAGAATTAAAAATGCATGAATCAGAGATGTTTTGGCATTTCAGAATATCTTGCTTTATGTTTAGCAGAAGAAAGAAACCACATGTGTGAGTAAATGATGAGGACTGAACTACCCTTTAATATAACATTCATTCATTCATTTTCTTTTCAGCTTAGTCCTTTTATTAATCTGGAGTCACCACAGTGGAATGAACCGCCAATTTATCCAGCATATGTTCTACACAGTGGATACTCTTCCAGCTGCAACCCATCTCTGGGAAACATCCACACACACTCATTCACACTCATACACTACAGACAATTTAGCCTACCCAATTCCCCTATAGCACATGTGTTTGGACTGTGGGGGAAACCGGAGCACCCGGAGGAAACCCACACCAACACGGGGAGAACATGCAAACTCCACACAGAAACACCAACTGACCCAGCCGGGACTCGAACCAGTGACCTTCTTGCTGTGAGGCGATCGTGCTACCCACTGCGCCACCGCGTCGCCTTTAATAAAACATTTGAATGGAAAAAGTAATTTCTGAAGTAGTCCACAGAGATGTAGTGCAGTTCTGGTTTTGTAAATTAATCTCTGACACACTAAACCACCTAAAATAACTGAGGAAAAAGTCCCAGTACTGCTAAAAGTGTTGGATTAGTGCAGTGAGGTTTAGTTTCTCCTGACACACACTCGCTGTAATCTGCTTTCCTCAGTCACAGAGTCTTGCTTTCAGTCTTAATCCAGATTGTAGTTTCAAAGCTCTTTATGTTTTACTGAGTTCAACAGTTAAGTAATGTGAACGGCCAAACCGGTTTACTGCTTATGCAAGAAAATCAGACTCAGTTCAGCTCATGCCTAACCAAATATCTAC
Organism: Danio kyathit; assembly: GCA_903798195.1. NCBI lineage: Eukaryota > Metazoa > Chordata > Actinopteri > Cypriniformes > Danionidae > Danio > Danio kyathit. The sequence continues at coordinate 73,723,426 of LR812524.1, read as the reverse complement.
AAATTCCTAAATCAAGAAGCATTCATTCATTCATCTTCAGCTTAGTCAGTTATATATCAGGGGTCGCCACAGCGGAATGAACCGCCGACTATTTCAGCATACGTTTTACGAAGTGGATGCCCGTCCAGCTGCAACCCAGTACTGGGAAACAGCCATACACACTCATTCACACACACACTCATACACTACGGCCAATTTAGTTCATCAATTCCCCTATAGCGGAAACCGGAGCACCCGGAGGAAACCCACGCCAACATGGGGAGAACATGCAAACTCCACACAGAAACACCAACTGACCCAGCTGGGGCTCGAACCAGCGACCATCTTACTGTGAGGTGACAGTGCGACACCATTGAGCCATCGTGCTGCCCAAAAACAAGAAGTATTTTCTGGACAATCACAGAATATTTAATATTGTTAACAGTGTTAGTGAATGCTGAACTATGATGAACTGCAGTGAAGTCTTGTTCAATATTAGTTCATATTAGTACAGAGATTAACTAATGAAACCTTCTTGAAATGTATTTAAAAAGACGATCGATCCACACAACACAAATAAAGTACACAACAATGAGTTTCTGATTTGCCGTCCACATGTGTTTGAGTTTGACGCTGATCCTACCTGGCCGGAGTGTGAGTGTGTGTTTTGCTGGGACCCGTAAGCCGGCGCGGGCCGCTGTGTTTCCCCCATGGCATCCTGCAGTGGTGTGTGTGTCTGCGCAGCCGGCCGTCGGAGAAATCCCCGCGCACAAAACACACAAATGCCAGAGCGCTGCGCACAGGAACGTCCCCGCAGCCCAGCATCCTGATACAGGAAGAGGACACTGCGGAAAACACTCTCTTACTGACCCTCGCTTACACTCCAAATATACAACAGATCCGAAATCAACAAGCATTTACACTGCAGGAAACACTCTTCTTACACACTCAAAAACTTTATCATGATGAAGTTTAGCATTAATTGTTTATAACTTTTTGGTTTTATTTAATTTGTCTGTTTTTTTGAATGTACAGCGCTCAGCATAATAGAGTAAACCTCATTTTGAGAATTAATATTTGGTCACTCTTTATTTTGATGGTCCGTTTGTTGAATTTAAGTTACATTGCAACTATTTCTCATTAGATTATAAGTAGACTGTTAGGGTTGAGGTTGGGGTTGGGGTTAGGGTAAGTTGACATGTACTTGCAAAGTTTCTTCTAGTCAGTTAAATGTCTGTTGAAGGACTGTTAAATGTCAGTATCAACAGATATTAAGCAGACAGTCTACTAATACTCAAATGGACCATCAAAATAAAGTGTTACCTAATATTTTCCTCCATTTCTCAGTGAATATTCAATGTATTTTGGTGCATTTAAACAAATCAGATTTATTAAACAGATATATTTATTACAATAATATTTTAGTCACCAAACATATTTCGAAATTGAAAGATAATACAATTAAATTCAAGCTAAATATTGCAAAAGATATTACAACCTACAAAATTTCAACTAAAATGTTCAATTATTTTGCTTCTCTTGATTTTTCCTCTTTTTAAATTTGTATTTAAAATTTTTCTCTAACATATAAATTTGGCTGTACTAGTTTTTGGGGTGTTATCGTAAGTTATTTTGTTAGATAAGCTCCAGATTTGGCTTCAGTACTGACTAATCTAATGTACAGTTGAAGTCAGAATTATTAGCCTCTCTGTTTATTTTTTTCCCCATTTTCTGTTTAACAGAGAGCAGATTTCTTCAACACATTTCTAATCATAATAGTTTAATAACTCATCTCTAATAACTGATTTATTTTCTCTTTGTCATGATGACAGTAAATAATATTAGACTAGATATTCTTCAAGACACTTCTATACAGCTTAAAGTGACATTTAAAGGCTTAACTAGGTTAATTAGGGTAACTAGGCAGGTTAGGGTAATTAGGCAAGTTACTGTATAATGATGGTTTGTTCTGTAGACTATCAAGAAAAATATATAGCTTAAAGGGGCTAATAATATTGACCTTAAAATGGTGTTTAAAAAATTAAAAACTGCTTTTATTCTAGCTGAAATAAAACAAATAAGACTTTCTCCAGAAGAAGAAATATTATCAGACATACTGTGAAAATTTCCTTGCTCTGTTAAACATCATTTGGGAAATATTTAAAAAAGAAAAACAAAGTCAAAGGGGCCGAATAATTCTGACTTCAACTGTATATGCACAAATATAATATTGTAGAGCTTCCTATTAAACATATGAATCTAAATGAGAGATCTGTGAGGGGTGAACTCATATATGCTGAGCACTGTATGCTGCCAGATTCCCTAGAATCAATCTAAATCTGTTAGAATCCAATACTATTAGATTTAATCAGTTAAAATAGTGTAAATACTGTATATCTTTCTGCAGAAAAAGCCAGGTCCAATTAGTTCAGTTCTATGAGATTGGTTTACTTAATATTCAGGAGCAAAATTGACGCAGCTCCATTCTCCACACAATAGATGAACTAGTGAGTTATTAAGCATTTAAAACACATTGAATTTATTGATATTAGTACATAAAACTTGTTTAATTTATGTTTAACTAACAAATATTAATCACATTAAGTATATTAGTTCACTTGTGTTAAAAGTGTGTAATCCAGATGGAGATTTTATATGTAATCAGAATACAGAAATCTTATTTGTTAGGCCTACATATTGTTTGAGTGTTTTTTTGTCTTGTTTTGAGTCCAAATATCTAAAAATTCTTAAGTGAAGAAGCAGATAACATTGTTTTGTTTTCAGTAAAACAAGCGAAACAATCTGCCAACGACATGAGCAAAATAATCTAGTATTTTCTTTTGACATAACATAACGCTTCCTCCATTGTCAGATTATTGAGCTTGTTTTGAAGTAAAACTCTCTTCATTTTGACTCATTATTTCTGAAAAAAAGACAATATTTTGTGATTGTCCAGAAAATGCTTTTTGATTTAAGATTTTTTAGATATTTGGACCAGAAACAAGACAAAAACTCTGAGTAAGAAAAACATTTTTGCAGTCTAAAATAGTAACTAATAGATTTATTGAAGTAACTTACCCAACACTGATCTTGAGTTAATCTTATAAAACCACTATATTAACTCTTCAAGTACATCACCAACTCAAAGAGACCAAAACTAGCTGTTTACATCTCAAAAAAACTGAATGAAATTAAATGTAAATGGTTTGTTGCTGCTCCTCAACGTTTTCCAGCACAAATGAGCTCAAACTGAATCATCAGCAGCTGAAAATCTGCTTACACAATTGAGGAAAACTGAGCTCTTTGTTTAAAGGAATAGTTTGACGGGATTATAAACTTGTGACACACATCTACGTCAGCTAATCTGAAGAATAGGGACGTTTTCTTCAGCATTTGACAAAGCAGAATACGTAACAGGCTAATGCAACAAATCCCACATTTCCTCACTTTTGTGCTGGTTTCTCAGAACACACACACACTCTGTGGATATTTTTAGCTGGAATTTTGTTAATGATTCAACCCAGGTTCATTGGAGATATGGGCCCATACTTGTTTCTATATAGTCCAACTATCTAAAAATCCCTAAATCAAGAAGCATTTACTAGACAAGCAAAACATACTGTCTTATTTTCAGAAATAATGAGTCAAAATGATGTGAGTTTTTCATTAAAACAAGCAAAATAAGCTTGTTTTAGTTTTGAAATAACGTTATATTTCTTACCCCATTGGCAGATTGTTTTGCTTGTTTTAAGGACAAACAGATTTTGACATTATTTCTGAGAACAAGACAATAGTTTTTGCTTCATTATTAAAGAATTGTTAGACTATAAACACGACAAAAACTCTAGGGAAGAGCAGTATTTATTGCAGTGTGAGAATGGAAATACAACCTATGAAGCTTACAGGGCTTCTATGTGGGGTTTGTTTACAAACTAATTTCGAGAGGATCACGTGCTTATGATTGAACATAGCTGGTATCGCTTAACTCCGCATATTGCGCCAATCAGATGAACACAGACACACTATAAATTACCAGAGCGCCTTGCTCCAGTCATCTTCGTTTGAAGAATCCCCCCCTTCCACCCCTTCTCCTCCCCTTCTCCGATAGGGCGGCACGGCGGCCAGTGGGTAGCACTGTTGCCTCACAGCAAGAACGTTGCTGGTTCGTCTCCCTCCGGGCCGGTTGGCGTTTCTCCGGTGCGGAGTTTGCATGTTCTCCCCGTGTTCGCGTGGGTTTTCCCCGGGTTCTCCGGTTTCCTCCCACCGTTCAAAAACAGGCACCATAGAAAATTGACTAATCAAAATAACATTTTAAGGCAACTCTTAGCCAGATATATATTCAGTAGTTCACAGCAGGGGAGTTCTCGAGACCACCCGAGCTCAGACTCTCCTGTCGCCCTACAAACGGGAGGAAACCCCGGGCTCAAGGATATCCTGAGCTCAGGGCTCTCTCCCGGGACAGCATGCCAAACACGCTTTATTATCAATCATCAGCTAAGTGTGAACTCTTGAAAGTATACAAATGTGCATTTTTTAATTCAATAAGCGCATTTCCACTGCCGGGTCAGTGCGAGCCAGGGCTTTTTTTAGGCCGGGCTGTGCCAATCGGCCGGGAGCATGAGCAGTGAGGCCGAAATCATGTTGCGTTTCCACTGTCAGGCCAATAACTCGCAGCCCATCGCGCAAACCCCGCCCGCAGAACTTCCCCCAAATCAAACATCACACGACCCACCCAGTTCAGCGGGAATCAAGGAGATAAAGCACACCATCACATCATCACCAAATGATTCAAATGAAGACAACCCAAACAAACAGATGACCCGTTACTCTATACGCACAGGCCTGTGTGTTCTCATTCATTATATTTATTTAGGCTACTCGCCGACTGACTGTTGGCATCGTGCATCAAGTGGTCTCACAACTGACAGAGGGATGACCCAGCGCACCTTCCATAATATAAAACCACAGAAATTGTCCGGTAATAACTCGGTATAAAACGTATTTTTTTAACATCCTAGTTTTGATAGACGCCGTCAAACATTCAGTCCAAATGCTCGGGAGAGACCGAAAACATTTTTCCATAGGCTATATGACACTTAAGAAACCGTTAAGTGTTACAGCACATAAGAGCAAGTGATATAATATAGGCTATAATCTATATATCGTTGTGCTCTGCAGATATCCACTAATAAAGCTCTACATTTAACATTTCATTTTTACATTTTACCACATCATATAAACACAGAAACACTTGTTTGAGGACATAAAACACATTTTGATGTGCAGTTTTCCCCAATGTGTTTATAAAGCAGGACTGGAGGACAGAAGAGAAGGGAGTGTCTGATGGCTTCACTCAGCCAATAATGCTGTTTGCAGGATCTGATTAATATCATCGTCTCCAAATACTTCATCAATAATATTCATAAACTCCTCCGCTGTTTATTGTTTTCAGAAACTATCTCAAGTCAAATGAAAGTTTAAATGTCCTGAAACTGTTTAATGTGTCTGTATTGTATAGACCTGCACTGTTCTAGCTTTAGTGTGTTTATATTGGTTTATTTATTTAATGTGATTTTATTATATCTGATATTAGTAATTCTTTAAATGTTTTCAGTATAGCTCAGGCTATTTTATCTAGAGATGACACTATTGTGTTGAGCCTGCAGAAGTGGACACGTCATCTGTAGAGTTTATGTCTTTCTGTTGTGCTCATATTTTGTATTATCTCCAAATTAAAGAAAGAAACCCAGCCGCTCGAGCATCAACAGAGCTGTGAAGTGAGCACTCTTTCACCCGGTCTCTCATATACACACATGCATCTAAACACGCATGTTTCATGCACAAACACACCTTTTAAACTTGACTAAAAATCTCTACAACTGAAGTTCCTGCTGCTGTGTCTTTAATATGGTGTAAATATTATTATGTGTTATTGAAACATCGAGGAGGACGCAGCAAAGAAACATCACTTATAAACTAAAACTACTGTATTATTTTATGCCGCAGCCTTACATTTAAAAAGGACACATGAGGGTGATCATAAGCAAAAACACCCCTAGCCTATAAGGTGTTTTATGGAATATCTGAAACTGAGCAGCTATATGTGTTTCTTTCCCTTATTTATTTATTTATTTATTTATTTATTTTGCCGCATGTACTCAAGTGCAATGGAAAAACTAGTGTAATGGTGGCATGCCTTCTTTACCAGACTCTGGCAAACTCCACCTCTCCTTTCACTCCACCCCAAAGCCCCAGCTGGCCCTCTTTGGCCCAAGGTATTTGGCGGGCCAAAAAAGACCAGCCGCTGGCCCAGAGGAAGCCCCGCTTTGGCCCGATCAGGCCCTGGAAGTGACAGTGGAAATGCGACCGGCCCTGGCTCACTCGCTTCAAGCGTGATATTGGAAATGCATCATATTGTAGCTCCACCCCTTTTAAAAAACAGCCAATAGTGTTTTGTGTTTGTCACAGCTCTGCCATTGAGAGTGGTTGAGCTCAAGCGCATCAAATGTATAGCCAAGGAGAAGATGAGGGCGGGGCATGTCAGACACTAGAGACTATTGATTGGTCAGAAGATTTGACAACAAAAAACTAATTAATGCATTTAGGCGGAAGAGACAAACTGCAAACTGCAGATGTTTATATCAGGTTTATGAAGGTGAACGTTGTCTCTGTTTTGGAGACACTAGATTATAGATATCCCTAAGACCGTCAGACTGATACTAACATCTAAAAAAGGCTCTTTAAGGGAGAGCCAGACACAGAATCGCTGCTCTGATCCTCAGTTTCTCCAGATTGAGTGTGTGATGTGAAAGCCTCTTCAGACGCCTGCTGTGAAGGCCAGAAACGGCCACAGATGGCAGATAAACTACTTTACTGAGCTCATCAGCAGATCAAGAACTGAACACAGAGCGCTGCACACTCCTCTCATACAGCTCAACCTGTTCATGAGGCATTTCAGAATAAAAAGGGATCCTGAATGATGCCAGCTGAAATCTGCCAGCTGGATCAGCGCTTATTCTTAACTGTAAATGTGCGCTCAACGTACAATATTATAGAATTATTAAATACAATAATTAAAAAACACAATGTTGGAAATATCTGACGATGCAATATATGTTTTTGACCAGTTCTCATTCACAACGATGATCTGGTCAAGAATTGAGCATAAAATGAGGTACAAAACAGTAAGAACACAGTAAATAACACAAATGGAAATAATAACACGCACAGCAATCTTGTACTAACAATTGAATTTCTATATATTGCATGATATAATGAATATAATTTCACCAGAGGACTTGAATAGCTGTATTTAGAAAGAATTACTTCCAAATACATGACTAATTTATATTGATTTGGGTAATGTTGTAGGGCAGTGAATCTATGATAAATTACAAGTAGAGCTGCACAATATACAGTCTCTGCATCAATATCGCAATGTGCACATCTGCAATAATCATATCTCAGGATATGCAATGTTGAGTTGACCAGGAGAAACCGCTCAGAACACATGAGAATTGTGAAGTTATTGCAGAGTTTAACCATAATGGAGTGAACGTTTATCATTTGCACATGTTCTTAAGGCCTGACAGAGCTCAAAACGTTCAGGAACATGTCTTTATTAAAGAATACTTTTATCAGACTGTTTATAGAGTAAAGTGTTATTTTACATTGATTATTTAAATTGTGTACATGAATACTGTTTGACTGCCTTGAAAACAATCAAACTTCTGTCTTTGCTCTTTTGTATTTTTCTATGCTTGTAATTTACATTATATGCATCATTAACTTCCCTTCAGAATTATCCCAATCAATTGAATTTAATCAATTCTTTCCAAATAGCAGTTTTCTGTCATCTAGTGAAATTGTATACAGAGTATATATGGCAATATTTATTGCAGAGAAGCTAAATTTCGCATTGTCTGATTTTTCTAATATCGTGCAGCTCTGATTACAAGCATATACAGCCGTGGTCTTTTATAGCTCGAGATCCCTAACCTTGACCATGCTGAAAGACAATATCTAGCAATCAAAAAACTGCATGAAGAATGAAGCAAACATTGCGTTTCCAACTAGAGACCTTAAATTTAACAACATTTCAAATTAATGCAACCAATCAAATACAATGCTTCTGGATGATATTTGAGGGGTGAAAATGGGGTGACACTGAGACATGATTAATATTGTGACAATGACATTAGGGTTGCACTATCAGCGTTAATATCGCAATGTGCGCATCTGCAATAGTCATATAGCGCGATCTGCAATGTCAAATTTGGATTATAATCAACCAGAAACCAAAATTAATCAGAACACCATCATTTTTAACTAGGCATGGGCTGGTATAAGATTCTGACGGTATAATAACCTTGGATAAGTACAGTTTCACAGTATTGTGTTCACTGCTCTAATATATATTCTTTTTAAATGTCTGGGTAAAAAACTAAAACTTTTTCCCACATTGAACACAATATATTTTATTTTAAGAAACATTTGAAATATTTTGGAGCAGTAACTTTTGATTTAGAGATTCCCTTTCTGCTAAATATACTGTTGCCCTAAAAAAAACAGCTGTAAAAAAACAAAACAAACAAAAAAACACCTCACACATACCTTAGGAACGGTATAACAGAAAACTTTGGCGGTTTTAAAACCTTGATTTTTCCAAACCACCATAAACCTTGAAACCGGTTATCCTCCCATGCCTATTTTTAACAATAATAATCATGTGAAAGATTTTCACTGAGATGTGTTTTTAGGCCTGTGATTTAAAGCCAATTTAAAGCATTTGGGCACAAGAAATTATAAAGATTGCCGCTTTAACAAAGATTAATTTGTGTTTAATTATTTATAAAATGGAGCGGCACGGTGTCTCAGTGGTTAGCACTGTGGCCTCACAGCATGAAGGTCGCTGGTTCGAGCCTCTGCTGGGTCAGTTGGCGTTTCTGTGTGGAGTTTGCATGTTCTCCCCGTGTTGGTGTGGGTTTCCTCCGGGTAAACACCAAAACCATTACACACACACACACACACGCACGCACGCACGCACGCACGCACACACACACACACACACACACACACACACACACACACACACAATACGTTTCCTAAAAACCCCCTCAATGTTATAATACCCATCGTGCCCATGTTATTTTACACATTTTGTCCTCATAAAACACCAAATCCAGCACACACACACACACACACAAAATACATGTCATCATAAACCACCTTTATATTGTAATTCCTATCATACCCATGTCATTACACACATTTGTGTCCTCGTAAAACACAAAAACCATTACACACGATCACACACACACATTTCCTCAAAACCACCTCAATGTTATAGTACCATCATACCCATGTCATTGTCCTCATAAAACACCAAAACCAGTACACACACACACACACACACACACACACACACACACAATGCATGTCATCATAAAGCATCATCTCACTGTTGTAAATATAGATAAGACCCCTGCTATTACACATTTGTGTCCTCGTAAAACACCAAAATCATCTCTCTCACACACACGCGCGCACACGTGCAGCGCTGCATTGCTGTTATTGTTTCTGTCCGGCAGACAAAGGCACGCGCCCATAGCAACAGGTTTCCTGCCCATAGCAACCGGCAACGCGGAAAAAAAGGCGCTGGTCTTCCAGATAAAGGAGAGTGATGTGGCGCAAACAGAGATAAACTGATCCCCCATTTACATCATCTCTGTGATGAAGCTGACCGCTGCTGCACCGATCAGAGGTCAATATCAGGTTATAACGCGCAGGAATAAAGCGATCATAAGCACAGTATTGGTCTGACCTGAGAGCCGAGCAGAGCTCCACGCGTCCCGCCGCAGGTCCGAGCTTGAAGATGTTTCAGTAATAACAATGATGTGTCGGTGTGGTAGCGCTGGAGATGCGGAGGAACACGAGCACGAGCCGCTATTGTCTGACAGACACACAGATGGTGCTGAGGCCGAATCATCGCGTGACGTCACGGCCCGTGTGTGTGTGTGTGTGTGTGTGTGTGTGTGTGTCACGCGCCAGGTAGTTTGATCGTGACCGCTGATGAATGCATTTACACTCAAGATGTGCTGCTGGGTTATTTAAACTCAAATTGGGTTAAAATATAGATTAAACCGAACATAGGGTTCAGTTTGGTCCTATTAATTTAATTAACATAAAATTAACCCAGCAGTTGGGTTAGTCTCTAGATGGGTTGAAATATAACCAGGCACTATTTTAGAGTGATCGTTGTAAACATTACATTTATATAGCAATTATTTTTTAATTATCAGAAAGTGTGTGTGTGTGTGTGTGTGTGTGTGTGTGTGTGTGTGTGTGTGTGTGTGTGTGTGTGTGTGTGTGTGTGTGTGTGAGAGAAAGGGAGAGAGAGTATGTGTATGTGCATGAGTGTGCGAGCATGAGTACAACGTTAAAAAACGCAAGTTATTTATTTAACCAAATGGTTGAGTTAAACATATTTGAAGCTTTGCTGGGTTATTTTTAACCTTCATTCATTCATTTTCTTTTAGGCTTAGTCCGATTATTAATCTGGGGTGGGCACAGCGTAATGAACCGCCAACTTATCCAGCATATGTATTACGTAGCAGATACCCTTCCAGCTGCAACCCATCTCTGGGAAACATCCACACACTTATTCACACACACACACACACTATGGACAATTTAGCTTACCCAATTCACCTATACCACATGTGTTTGGACTGTGGGGGAAACCGGAGCACCCGGAGGAAACCCACACCAACACAGGGAGAACATGCAAACTCCACACAGAAACACCAACTGACCCAGCCGAGACTCAAACCAGCGACCTTCTTGCTGTGAGGCGACAGCACTACCTACTGTGCCACTGCGTCTCCATTTTTAACCTTTATTATGTTATTTATTACTTAACCAGTTGGGTTAAATATTTGGTGCTTTGTTGGGTTATTTTTAACCTTTATTAAGTTATTTATTAATAACTCAACCAGTTGGGTTAAATATTTGGTGCATTGTTGGGTTATTTTTAACCTTCATTCATTCACTTTCTTTTAGGCTTAGTCCCTTTTTTAATCTGGGGTTGCCACAGCGGAATGAACCGCCAACTTCTCCAGCATATGTTTTACACAGCGGATGCCCTTCCAGCTGCAACCCATCTCTGGGAAACATCCATACACACTCATTCACACTCATACACTACGGACAATTTAGCCTACTCAATTCACCTGTACCGCATGTGTTTGGACTGTGGGGGAAACCGGAGCACCCGGAGGAAACCCACACCAACACAGGGAGAACATGCAAACTCCACACAGAAACACCAACTGATCCAGCTGAGACTCAAACCAGCGATCTTCTTGCTGTGAGGCGACAGAACTACCTACTGCGCCACTGCGTCACCATTTTTAACCTTTATTATGTTATTTATTACTTAACCAGTTGGGTTAAATATTTGGTGCTTTGTTGGGTTATTTTTAACCTTTATTAAGTTATTTTTTGATAACCAGTTGGGTTAAATATTTGAATTTCAACAGTCAACAGATTTAACTGACACAGAACAGCTGTATTAATATAGGTAATGCTGCTTTTGCGTTATAAAGTTTATTTAAGTTGTAACACAATATTATTGTTGTTATTTTTTTATTAAATGACCTCTCCGTGTCGTGTTTTTTATATCTGTTTCACCAGCACTCTTAATTATTGATGATACAACCGTGTGCTTCATAGGCGATCTATAGTAAATGGATAAAACACTTTTCTCTACCTCCCGTGTTCATCTCTACAGTTGTTTTGGAGGAAATGATACACATATTTGGGTTATTGGGCCGTCATTCTCACCTTTAGGACACAGCGGAGACATTTATTTACACAGCCATAATTATTAAATTAATAGTAGTGCTAGTAATAGTAATAGTAATACCAGAAGGGACAAAATAACATTGAATCAAAATAACCCAATGCATTGGGATAAAATAACCCATAGTTGGGAAGGTGCTATAATAACCTATAGGTGGGTTATATGTTGGGGTATTTTTAACCCAACTATTTTAACAGAGTATGTGTGTCAATGTGTATGCGTGTGGGAGAGAAAGATAGTGTGTGTGTGTGTGTGTGTGTGTGTGTGTGTGAGTGTGTTGCAGTGTGTGTGTTTTGCTGCTTGCCAGTTTCCTTCCATTGTTCCAGCTCAGACCTTGATGAAGCTCTAAGCCACACCCACTCACACACACTGTTACCAGGGTAACCCTCAGTGTACTGTACACACTGCATTCTGACGCTCTGTCATCCTGACATATTAAAATGGCATCTTAATGTGCATCCATGTGTGTGTGTGGCATTTTTAACAATTAAAACTACAAATATATACATATATGGCTAAAATAATAGCAATAATTGTTTACATATTCATATATGGGTCGTCACGGTGGTGCAGTGGGTAGCACAATCGCCTCACAGTAAGAAGGTCGCTGGTTTGAGCCTCGGCTGGATCAGTTGGTGTTTCTGTGTGGAGTTTGCATGTTCTCCCCGTGTTGGTGTGGGTTTCCTCCGGGTGCTCCGGTTTCCCCCACAGTCCAAACACATGCACTATAGGGGGATTGATCAACTAAATCAGCCATAGTGTATGAGTGTGTGTGTGAGAATGAGTGTGTATGGGTGTTTCCCAGTACTGGGTTGCTACTAGAAGGGCATCCGCTGTGTAAAACATATGCTAGATAAGTTGACGGTTCATTCCGCTGTGGCGACCCCTGATTAATAAAGGGACTAAGCCAAAAAGAAAATGAGTGAATGAATGTTCATATATGACAGAGATGTCCAAAGTTGGCTCAATGTAACCTTTGATATGACCCACCATCCCATCTGAGAGGAGAAGTGAGTATGATGGAGAGGCAACTATATTTACTTTTGGCATACAGCTTCAATCAAGTTTGGTTTTTGGCCCTTCATAAGAAAAAGTTTGGGCACCTCTGATATATGAAGATGTTCATCAAGAGAGCTGAACACATCTACACAATTATACAAACACTTTCCATTCTGTTGAGTTTTCTATAGATTTATTTTTAAAGGAAAGTAATGGTTAAGCGTGCTGTGGTGCTGTATAAGTAGAACTTCTGACTGTAAACGGGAAAAGTTGCTCTGATTGCTTCTCTTGTCTTCAAGGTTTAAGACTCAAGGTGTTTATTGTCATATACACAATAAATACCAACCCAGGCTCATTCTGATTATGTACCCCTATATACATTTCTGGGGAGCGGCAAATACGGAGAGGGGTCTGGCTGCAGACTTGGTCCAGATGCAATCTGAGCTGCATACAATGCTTTATTTTAAAGGGCTCACCTAACCCTACTCCTCACAGGGATGTCACTAGCTCCATTGAGTTCTTCAAGAGTTCACACTTAGCTGATGATTGATTATAAAGCAAGTTTTGGCATGCTGTCCCGGGAGAGAGCCCTGAGCCCAAAAAGGTCCTTGAGCCCTGGGCTCCCTCCCGTTTGCAGGGCGAGAGGGGAGGGAGCCCAGGGCTGGTTGGAGGAAACGGGAGAACCCGGGGGAAACCCACGTGAGCACGGGGAGAACGTGCAAACTCCACACAGAAATGCCTGCTGGTTTGGTAAAGCCTAGAACCATAGACATTCTTGCTGTGAGGCAACAGCGCTAAGCACTGGGCCACCATGTCACCCATCTAGGAAGGAGGAGGAGTAGGGGTGGAAGGAGGGGGGATTCTTCAAATCGAAGATGACTGTAGTAAGAAACCCTGGCTCTTTATAGTGGGTTAGGGATCGTCTGATTGGATAGTCATGAGTGGTTAACGTGTAACCAGCCGTGTTCAATCATAATCACGTGATCCTCTCGAAATTAGTTTATAACTAAACTTCACATTGTGTCTGACATTGCATTGGTGAGAGATGCAATCTCAGCTTGCATCGTAAAGGCTGCATCCAGATACTATTGTAAATACATCCCAGGTGTTTTTTTTTTTTTTTTGCAGGTTTTGTCTTCGTGAGTCCACCAGAGGGCGCTGTGTACACTTTTTCAGATTTCAAATTTCTCTCGTGAGGGCCATTCACACCTGTCGACTGACTGACTGCCTGGCCAATCCCCCCACCCACCCCCCACCCCTTTCCCTAAACCCAACTGACAGTGTTTTGAAAAGCAACCCACAAAAAGAAAAGCCCTCATCTGATTTTTACTACGTTTTCAGATTTTACCACGTTCTCACCCTGTTATTTACTTGTTTATTTAATTTTTTGGCTATTGTTTTTGTCCTCCTGATCTGGAACAATTCTCCGCTGGACTCGAACCCCGTCGTCATGCTCAATTCCGCTCTGCGTCTCAAATCCTCGAAGGTACGCTGGACAAACTGTAACAGCAGGAAAGCCGTCCATACGGGGGTAAGCGGTCAGCTGGTAGCACGAAAAGAAACGGCATCATACCGCCTCGTAGTGTTCGTTTTAAAGATGAAATGCAGCCATTTGTACTTCTGACTACATAATTCGTGATCTAATGTATAGATTTAATGTATATATAAAAAAATACTTGTTTAATTTAATTCAATTACGTGAAGTTTATTTATAAACTAATTTGGAGAGGATCACGTGCTTATGATTGCTTACGGCTGGTCCTGCATTATTCAATTTATGATTCACCAATCAGACGACTCCTAAGCCACTATAAATACCCTCAGTTCCACATCACAGCCATCTTTGTTTTGAATCCCCTCTTCCACCCCTACTCCTCCTCCTTTCCTAGATGGGTGGCACAGTGGCCCGGTGGTTAGCACTGTTGCCTCACAGCAAGAACGTCACTGGGTTTAGTCCTTACCAACCCAGTCGACCTTTCTGTGCGGAGTTTACACGTTCTCCCCGTGCTCACATGGGTTTCCCCCGGGTTCCCCAGGTTCCCCGGTTTCCTCCCACCATGCAGAAACATGCACCTTAAGTTAACTGACTACTCCAAATCAGCACCATAGACATGCTCCTAGTAAGTAGCTATCTCTTAAGAGCAATCACTATCTGTTCATTAGCTACTATAGCAGGGGAGTTCTCCAGATCTACCTGAGCTCAAACTCCCCTCTTGCCCTGCAAACGGGAGGGAGCCCAGGGCTCGAGGATCTTTAAGCTCAGGGCTCTCTTCCGGGACAGCATGCCAAACATGCTTGTGTTTGTGTGTGTGTCTGTGTATGTGTGTGTATGTATGTATTTGTGTGCGTGTGTGTCTGTGTTTGTGTGTGTGTGTGCATGTATGTGTGTATGTATATAGAATAGAACAGAATGCCTTTCATTGTCACTGTACACAAATACAATGTACATTATACTGTATAGATGTGTGTGATCAGATTAAGTGCATCTCACTAATCAGTGCAAACATGTAATATCCCTTCACTACAATCACACTAAACAACAAGCTACAGTGGACATAACTGTAGAGGATAAACAGCAGCGCACAATAGAGAATGAGAGGGGGGTGGGGTGAGGTGGAGTAAACAGTTCTGAGGTAGAGTGACAGATATATACAAGATGCACTGTGTAAATGTAAGATGATCAATAAATAGTGCAACATAGGAGATGAAAAATAGGATGAAAATAGGGGACATGCTGTGTGTGTAGATGTGTGTGTCTGTGTGTATACATGCGTCAGTGTGTTTGTGTGCATGAGTATATGTGTGTGTGTGCAGTTGTCCTGACAGGTGTGTATTACTGTAAGCAGGACAGATTCAGTAACTGGATTGAGCAGCACATGAGGGCATCGGTCACCTGCGCTGCTGGACGCACGTGAGGGAGAGTCAGTCAGTCAGTCCTTTACCTCCTTTCAACTACTAAACATGAACGTTTCATTTCAGTTTACCTTTATCTGCTTCTCTGACACCTTCTTAAAGAGACAGTTCACCTAAAAAACTCATCATTTCCTCACTTGTTCCAAACAAGTTTGAGTTTCTTCCTTTTGTTGAACACAAACGGAGATATTTTGAAGAATGTTGGAAAACAACAGCTTGTATAGACCCTTTTGAGGGATGTAAACAAAAACAATAGTCCCGATGTATTTCCTGTTTACATTTTTAATTCCCATATTGCACCCGAAAATCCAAAAAGAGCCACATATTGAGAAATAACATTATGAGAGCTGTTTTAGCAGGAAGTTATGATTGAATTGCCTCTTGTTACGGTTATGAAATAGTTTGATAACAAGCAGGAAATGTTCATGGGCCAATGACATGACCACAGTAAAAGGGTCTTTTTTTATTACTACTCTGGATGTTATTGTTAATGGCTGCTTTTCTCCAGCATTCTTCAGAATATCTTGTGTTCAACATGGAAAAAAAAAACATCAAAGTTTACAACCACACTGCAAAAAAATGCATTTCTTACTTAAATTTGTCGTGTTTCTAGTCCAAATGTCTAAATATTCTTATATCAAGAAGCATTTTCTAGTCAAGCATCTACAGTATTTTCTGAATGCTTAAACTCTAACCGAGATTCTTATAGCACAATTTATAAAACGATTAATTCTTATAGCAAAACCCCTCACTGAGTTTGTAAAATTAAAAGCACAAACACTGCTTTGCACTAAGTTTGCAATTTTGTAAAACACACTTTGCAAAATTGTAGGTACAATCCACTGCACAGCACTCACACTGCAGAGCTGTAAACACAACTCACTGCTTTACACTGAGTTTCCAAATGATCAACACGCTCTTAGCAAAACTATACACATGTCTGGCTGTTATCTACACTATTCTGCCCTCTGTCTGGCACACTGTCACATGTGAAAACTGATTTAGATCATTAGTTCACTTTGCAATCAGATACTTTCCCCGGTGCCTTGGACTAGAGGACACTGCATGTGATGTAGATGAAATTTTGTGGCCGGACCCAGAGAGACGACACGATGTAGTCAGATTTTTTATTTTTCTCAGTGAAATTACTATTTTGTGTTTTGATTTGGAAAATCTCTTGTGTTTGTTTTGATGTGTGTAAATAAACACCAGTACTGTAAGTTTGCATCCCTGTATGTTTACAGAACTATGAGAGAGGTATGACCCCAAACTGACATAGCCTAGCTTGTGCTCAGAGAAGGCAAAAGCCAGACGTTTTTCTTTATTTTCTTTATAATTTTTTTATATTTGCCTTTCAAAAACACAACAATTTAGGCCAAACTCAATTCAAACATAATGTTGCACACACTGACTGAGACATGACATACAGTGAATCAAATATAAAGCCATAAAATTACACACAAAAACAAAACAAACAAACATATAAATAAACCAACAAACAACAAAAATATATATAAAATAACTTGACAAAAAAAGAACAACAATGTGCAGACATCAAATAGAAACTCTGTAAGGGGTTAAATAAAGGCATATTCCTGAAACAAATCATATAACTGTTTAGTCTTCTCACTCTTCATTATTTTTAAAGCTTTTACATTGGCGGCAAACTCCTTTATAAAGATCAGTTGAGGAGCTGTTTTTAAAGCAAAAGCCAGATGTAATGTTTATTTATTCCATCAGTGTGTAGTTGGAGCATTGTGTGCTTATTAATGTGATGGCTTGTGTTAAATGTTTGATACATAAATACCATTTTTACGAAGGTTTGAAGAGTTCAGCAAGGTTTATCAGCTTTTGCAAGAGAATTAAACTGTTTTGCAGATTTGGTGAAGGGTTTTCTTATTAGTGTGTAGAGTTTTGCAAAAATAGCCAATAGTTACACAAAATGTGCTTAAGCATTCAGAAAAAAACTGTATTAGGGAAATTATCAACCTACCACACATGACATCACACGGGTTCAACTGCGCATACCGGTTGCAAAAAAAGGCTGGTTATGATAGCAAACATGTGGTGTTGTGTGGTAGGATGCCAAAATCGCGCAGACATCTTTAGCTAACAGCCATCAGAAGAGCTGAATGGAGTGAGGACCTAATTAAAAATGCTGGACTCTGCAGTTCTCATTTTATATTAGGGGTGCGTTTCCGAAAACCATCATTAGCCAACTAAGGTTACTAACGTAGTTTGTTCTAGTTCTAGATCGGATACGCGGCCGGCCGGAAGTGCGATATGTACATTAATATAGCGGCTTTTTTTTTTATGACACTGTTTAACAATAATTAATATTTTTACAGTACTGTGACGGTTGGGTTCAGGGTTGGGGTGAGGGTAGGGGCTAAAAAATACAATTTATTGGGTAATTTAATCGATAAGATAAATAATACTCGGTACAACTACTGTTTTTACGCTTCTGTGATGGTTGGGTTTAGGGTTGGGGTAGACGTTAATAAAATACAATAAATCGGAAATTTCATAAATAACATAAAGATTTCTCGTTAATCCTCCAGCCGCAAACGTATCCGTTCTAGCAGCAACTGTTCCAATTCGCAAACTGTGTTGCAAACTTCTGCGCTTGCAATGACACCTCTGGAGCTGTAGTTAGAAACAGAGTTTCTGGCTGCGTTCTATTCCCAGTTATCCCCCCTATGCCCTATTCATTTAGAACATTCTAACATTTAAACTTGGAATAATTTTTAAAGAATAAGCATTAAGCTCCTCTCTCTTAGGTGTCATTTGCTTTCAAAGTAGTTTTACAGTTCAGTTTTAGCGATCTTCATGTTTACTATTGCGTTCCCTTCACAGTGCACTTTGAAAACATTGATGTCATTTTGAACACAGCCGTGGCTCATGGCGAAAGCTATAGGTGACCTATTATTTAAAAGAGGAATTTAGCTGTTGTAAGGGATTTTATGTTAATTTAGACTATAATATATAATGTTCTCAATAATATTAGTAAAGCAAACACAGACTCTATATGTGCCGTTTACATATATTTAAGTAAATATGGAAAGCGAGTGCAAGTTTTTACCAAAACTAATATTGGATTTTATTTTAAATGCGTGTGCGTGTAAAACAATATAATTTGCTCAAAGAAATGATGGAGTAAGAAGTCGTTCCTCCACCCCGTTTAGAGCATCATTATGGGCGTTTTACGTTATAACTAACGTGGTTCAAGCGATGGATCTGCAACAGAGAAACTAGGGGTTTTGGGAAACACTCGTCACTACATCGTTCTCTTGCCAAACGATGCATCGCACTATGATAGTTCAGCCGTGAGTTATGTCATTATTTGGGAAACGCACCCCAGGTCAGTTGACGCTGTGCTGAATCAGACACATTACTGGTTTTTGATTGCAGCAATGATTTCAGCAAGAACAGTTCAATATGGTGAATTAAACTGCGGACACTGAATGCTCAGAATGAAATGTAAACATGTGCGTTCACATACCCTGCAGTACAGGAGCAGTTCACTGTCAGAATGCAGTTGTTCTGCTTGTTGATGATCACCCAGGCCTTGTACAGCTCCGTCTTCTTTCCTTGTCTTTGGCTCGGCAGAGCCTCGGTTTTTAGCACTACAAAGTTTTGAATCTGGTAATCATGAACATTATCCTGCACATGACCACACAGAGCAAAACTGTAGGCATCCAAAGACTTGTAGGCCTTTAACTTCTCTCTTGTTAAATCACCTGGAGTTTCAGTCAGATAGTTGTATATTTGGGGCTGATGCTTGGCCATTTGGTCTTATCTAATATCCATTGGGAGGGTGCTATCACAAATGGACCTGTCAGACGAACGCCGCTCACTTTAACCTTAATTTAGCCGAATAACTGCTTATCACTGGGTGACGAGCTGTTATAATACGCTGAAAGCATTATGTCAATAATATATATAATATATAATCCATATAACTTATCTATAACACAACAACAAACTCTGTACCACAGCGGATGTCATTCCCTCGCTGTAAATGCTAGCGCTCCCGCTGCGCACACATTCTGAATGTTTACAAACTGGTCATTCATCTATATTGTCTTGTTTTCAGAAATAATGAGTCAAAATGAAGATAATTTTTCCTTAATACAAGCAAAAAAAAACATTGTGTGATAAAGAAAAGTAAGAATATTTGGATGCAATACTACAGTATGCTGGAGCATTCATTAACAGAGTTTTAAATACTATAATATACAGTATAATACATTTTACTACAGTATGGTTCAAGAACACTCTAGTATTTAATATAAATGACTATAGTATTGTGCGGCATGTTGGCTCAGTGGTTAGCACTGTGGCCTCACAGCAAGAAGGTCTCTGGTTCGAGTCCTGGCTGGGTCAGTTGGTGTCTCTGTGTGGAGCTTGCATGTTCTCCCCGTGTTGGTGTGGGTTTCAAATCAACTCAAATCACTGTTATTGTCACATCATCAGCAGCATGAGTACTGTGATGAGTGATTAGCTTAAGTGCTTGCTCCAGACAGTGCAAAATACAACGACATACTCAAAAAACAAAACACTATACTATTAGCAATGTTGACAATAAATAAGTAAAAGGCAATAAATGCGTAAAGAGAAACACACATGTAGACACAGGTAGACAAGTACACGTGTGGTTTATTTATAAACTAATTTCGAGAGGAACACATGCTTATGATTGAACACAGCTGGTACCGCATTAGCTCCGTATATTTGCACCAATTTCTACACCAGTTCTACACCAGTCATCTTCGTCTTGAAGGATTCCCCCTTCCACCCCTACTCCTCCCCTTCTCTGATAGGGCGGCACGATGGCCCAGTGGGTAGCACTGTGGCCTCACAGCAGGAACGCCGCTGGTTCGGCCCTCTCTGGGCCAGTCGCTGTTTCTGTGCGGAGTTTGCATGTTCTCCCCGTGTTTCGCGTGGGTTTTCCCTGGGTTCTCCAGTTTCCTCCCACCGTCCAAAGACATACACCATAAGTAAATTGACTACTTCAAACACCATCCTAAGGCACCTCTTAGTCAGATATACCTCAGTAGTTTACAAGTAGGGGAGTTCTCGAGACCCACCTGAGCTCAAACTCCCCTCTCGCCTTGCAAACGCGAGGGAGCCTCGGGCTCAAGGATATTCTGGGCTCAGGGCTCTCTCCCGGGACAGCATGCCAAACACGCTTTATAATCAATCATCAGCTAAGTGTGAACTCTTGGAAGTCAAAAAGGTGTACACATAGTTTCCTCTAGCTGCTCCGGTTTCTCCCACAGTCCAAACACATGCGCTATAGGGGAATTGATCAATTACGTGAAGTTTATTTATAAGCTAATTTCGAGAGGATCACGTGATTATGATTGAACACGGCTGGGTCCGCATTAATTAATGTATGATTCACCAATCAGACGATTCCTAACCCACTATAAAGAGCCAGGGTTTCTCACTACAGTCATCTTCGATTTGAAGAATCCCCCTTCCCCCCCTACTCCTCCACCTTTGCCTTTATAGGGCGGCACGGTGGCCCAGTGATTAACACTGTTGCCTCACAGCAAGAACGTCACCAGTTCTAGTCCTTAAACAGACCGGCTGTCGTTTCTGTGTGAAGTTAGCATGTTCTTCCCGTGCTCGCGTGGGTTTCCCCCAGGTTCTCCGGTTTCCTCCCACAGTCCAAAAACATGCACCATAAGTGAATTGGTCAATCTAAATTTAGCACTACAGTCAAACGCATATATCTTTATACCAATCATCTGCTCTAATTAAAACAGGGAGTTCTCGAGACCTACCTGAGCTCAAACTCCCCTCTCGCCCTGCAAACGGGAGGGAGCCCAGGGCTCGAGGATCAAACACGCTTTATAATCAATCATCAGCTAAGTGTGAACTCTTGAAATTGGCCGTAGTGAATGAGTGTGTATGGGTGTTTCCCAGTACTTGCGACCTCTGATGAATAAAAAGACTAAGCCGAAGGAAAAAATGAATGGATGACTATAGTATTTCTTTATGTGGGCGGCTCCTTCATTTTGAAGACCCCCAGAACATGATATTAACAGAAAGACTGAATAAATGGAGAGTGTGAGTGTGTATTTGTGACAGAGGAGAAAGGTGTGTTGTGTAATCTCACACAAAGGCCTCTGTTTGAGCAGGTTATGTTGAGCTAAGCTGGCTTCACAGATGGATTAGCCTGATTCAGAAGGAAAACAGAAACAGAAAGCAGAAACCTGATGTCCAGGATCAAACATATCTGTCAGTCAACTTTAGACTTTATTTTGAACATATGAAAATACAACCAAATATTCATTCATTCATTTTCTTTTGGTTTAGTCCCCTTATTCATTAGGGCACGCCACAGCAGAATGAACCGCTAACTATTCCAGCATATGTTTTACACAGCAGTAATGGGAAACACCTGTACACATTAATTCTCACACACACACACACACACACACACACACACACACACACACACACACACACACACACACACACACACACACACACACACACACACACACACACACACACACACACACACTACGGCCAATTTAGTTGGTCAATTCCCCTATAGTGCATGTGTTTGGACTGTGGGGGAAACCGGAGCACCCGGAGGAAACCCACACCAACACGGGGAGAACATGCAAACTCCACACAGAAACACCAACTGACCCAGCCAAGGCTTGAACCAGAGACCTTCTTGCTGTGAGGCGACAGCACTACCTACTGCGCCACTGCGTCGCCTGTTTTTTGTTATTTGATGGATTAAATATTTTAAGATTTTGAAAATTAAATGAAATAAAAATGTACAGCCAGAATAAAAATCATTACGAGAAGTCACTATAATAGGTGTGTGTGTGCAGTTTGACATTTATTCCTGCAGGTGGCGCCAATGTCTAAAAAAAGCAAGATTGTCAATCAATCTGTTGGACTTGTTTTTACTTGTCTTGTAAGAATATAAATATATTTGAGTTTCTTTTTTCATTTAAGTTTTTATTGCAAAGAAATAAAATACAAAACATTTCTTCATGACAATAACAGATTAACATGTCCCTTTACCTTATCTTACATCTTTAATACTAAAACTATTTACAGGAGAAACGGTAACAAGAAAATAAACCTTAAAGTTCTGTAGCAAGAAGATCAGGCTGAACGGGAGACAAGTATCTCTAGTTATTCACACTGTAAACAATATCTGCTAATGAAGATTTTGCGTATGCTGTGATTCACCAGTGTTTTCTATTTATTTACGGTTGTGCATTGTATTATGTTGCATTATGCATTATGGGATGTGGACAATTCTACTGTACAGTTTAACAAAGTGACTTTTATTGACATTTCAGTCGTTTGAAATAATATAATGTATAAGAAATAATATGTAGAGAAATAAGAGTGTAGAATAACAGAAAATGTGCTGCAGTTTATTACAAGGTTTCTGTAGTGTAATATACAACAGCAACACACACTATACAGCTCTGCACACTATTACACATGATAAGGTTAAACGTTGTTGGAAGAAATATCAAGAGCCCATAATGCAATTCAAAAGCAGAAATAAAAAAATAAAAATATGAATCACAAAATATGGAAAACTGCTCATTTGTGGATATTTTACAGTGTGTGTTAAAAGCATTGTGCAGAGAATGATGTTGGTCAGACTGCAGGATTGGAGGTGTATGAATGCAGTGATGGAGCTGAAACAGCAGGTGGCGCTGCTGCTCTTGAACTTCACAATCAGCTCCAGTCAAACTACAGTAGTCAACATTTGAAGTGGATTAAAGCGTTTTTCCTAAGACAAGAATGAGTTTCTGAATAGTTTCATGACAACTTTAACAAGCTTTTGATGCACTTCAAATGTTGACTACTGCACATCAGTATGAGCTCAGGAAATCCTGCACCCCAAAACAACCCGTTCATTCTAGTGCAAATCAAATAAGACAAATAAAGGTACTTAGTAAAGGCACCACATGGTGGAAGACTCGGAACATTAAACTTCTATCTGATGATTGTGGGTTATTCCAAAGGAGTTCTGGGTTGTTTCTAGGTTGTTGTCAGCTAGTTTGGAGTTGTTTCTAGGGTGTTGTTAGAGAGTTCTGGGTTGTCTCTATGATGTTGTTAGGGAGTTCTGTGTTGTTTCTAGGTTGTTGTTGTTGTTAAGGAGTTGTGGGTTGTTGCTATGGTGTTGTTAGGGAGTTCAGGGTTGTTTCTAGGTTGTTGTTGTGAAGGAGTTGTGGGTTGTTAATGGGGTGTTGTTAATTCATTTTGGGTTGTCTCTATTGTGTTATTAGGGAGTTCTGGATTGTCGTTATGGAGTTCTGTGTTGTTGCTAGGGTGTTGTTAAGGAGTTCTGGGTTGTTTTATGCTGTTATTGTGGAGTTCTGGGTTGTTAATGGGGTGTTGTTAATTCATTTTGGGTTGTCTCTATTGTGTTATTAGGGAGTTCTGGATTGTCGTTAAGGAGTTCTGTGTTGTTGCTAGGGTGTTGTTAAGGAGTTCTGGGTTGTTTTATGCTGTTGTTGTGGAGTTCTGGGTTGTAAATGGGGTGGTGTTAATTCAATTTGGGTTGTTTCTATTGTGTTATTAGGGAGTTCTGGATTGTCGTTATGGAGTTCTGGGTTGTTGCCAGGGTGTTGTTAGGGAATTCTGTGTTGTTGCTAGGGTGTTGTTAGGGAGTTCTGGGTTGTATCATGCTGTTGTTATGGAGTTCTGGGTTGTTAATGGGGTGGTGTAAATTCATTTTGGGTTGTTTCTATTGTGTTATTAGGGAGTTCTGGATTGTTGTTATGGAGTTCTGGGTTGTTAACAGGGTGTTGCTGGAGGTTTTGGGTTGATTTTAAGTTGTTTTAGGAAGTTCTGGGTTGTCTATTGTGCTGTTATGGAGTTCTGTGTCATTTCTAGGGTGTTTTTAGGAATTTCTTGGATTTGGAGTTTTGGTTGTTGATGGAGTGTTGTTAGCTAGTTTTGGGTTGTTTCTAGGGTGATGTTAGGGAGTTTGGGTTGTTAGTGGGGTGTTTTTAGCTAGTTCAAGGTAGTTTCTAGGGTGTTAGAGATTTAGTGTTGTTGACGGTGTTGTTATGGAGTTCTGTGTTGTTGCTAGGGTGTTGTTAGGGAGTTCTGGGTTGTTTTATGCTGTTGTTATGAAGCTCTGGGTTGTTAATGGCATGTTGTTAATTAGTTTTGGGTTGTTTCTATTGTGTTATTAGGGAGTTCTGGATTGTCGTTATGGAGTTCTGTGTTGTTGCTAGGGTGGTGTAGGGGAGTTCTGGGTTGTTTTATGCTGTTGTTATGGAGCTCTGGGTTGTTAATGGCATGTTGTTAATTAGTTTTGGGTTGTTTCTATTGTGTTATTAGGGAGTTCTGGATTGTCGTTATGGAGTTCTGTGTTGTTGCTAGGGTGGTGTAGGGGAGTTCTGGGTTGTTTTATGCTGTTGTTATGGAGCTCTGGGTTGTTAATGGCATGTTGTTAATTAGTTTTGGGTTGTTTCTATTGTGTTATTAGGGAGTTCTGGATTGTCGTTATGGAGTTCTGTGTTGTTGCTAGGGTGGTGTAGGGGAGTTCTGGGTTGTTTTATGCTGTTGTTATGGAGCTCTGGGTTGTTAATGGCATGTTGTTCATTAGTTTTTGGTTGTTTCTATTGCGTTATTAGGGAGTTCTGGATTGTCGTTATGGAGTTCGGTGTTGATGACAGGGTGTTGTTGGGGGTTCTGGGTTGATTTTAGGTTGTTTTAGGAAGTTCCGTGTTGTTTCTAGGGTGTTTTAGGGAGTTCTTGAATTTGTCTAAGGTGTTGTTAGGGAGATTGTGATTGTAAATGGGGTGTTTTTAGCTAGTTCAAGGTTGTTTTTGGGTGTTAGGGATTTCTGGATTCTCATTATAAAGTTTAGTGTTGTTAAGGGTGTTGTTAGGGAGTTCTGGGTTGTTGTTATGGAGTTCTGGGATGTTGCTAGGGTGTTGTTAGGGAGTTCTGGGTTGTTGTTAGGATGTTGTTAGGGAGTTCTGGGCTGTTCTTGGTTTCAATTCAATTAACCTTCTTTTCCACAGCACTTTTTAACAATGTATATTATGTTAAAGCAGCTTAATAAAGATGAATAAAATAAAATAAAAAGCCAGCACAATATTTCAGGTTGTGGAGCATCAGGGTTAGGGTTTTCATTCTTAGCTCCTGCATGATTAAATGTTTACTCACTGTTCGAGAGGCTTTAGTTTGAAGCATCCTCCCAGAGCTTAAATCTAAATATAAACAGAGTCGTTGATTACTGCTAGTGCTCTAAATAAACAACACTAACAAGTGCACTACATGATCTCTTTGAGGAGAGCTCTTGATCAAATCTGCCAAGCATTATGAGATTATGGATTAGACACCCTGAATGAAGACTTCTGTTGTGTGTGTGTGTGTGTGTGTGTGTGTGAGAGAGAGAGTGTTTATGAATGTGTGTGAGAGAGTGTTTATGAATGTGTTTGTAAATTTGTGTGAG
>LR812524.1:73634701-73692201 GCA_903798195.1 Danio kyathit | reverse complement strand
TAATAAAGGGACTAAGCTGAAATGAAAATGAATAAATGACACACACACACACATACACCACACACACACACATACACCACACACAAAAACAAACACACACACACACACACACACACACACACACACACACACACACACACACACACACACACACACACACTGGCTGCACGGTGGCTCTGTGGCTAGCACTGTGGCCTCAAAGCAAGAAGGTCACTGGTCACTGGTTCAGTTGGTGTTTCTGTGTGGAGTTTGCATGTTCTCCCCGTGTTGGTGTGGGTTTCCTCCAGGTGCTCCGGTTTCCCCCACAGTCCAAACACATGCGCTATAGGGGAATTGATCAACTAAACTGGCCGTAGTGTTTGAGTGTGTGTGTGTGTGCGAGAGAGAGAGAGAGAGAGAGAATGAGTGTGTATGGGTGTTTGCCAGTACTGGGTTGCAGCTGGAAAGGCATTCGCCGTGTAAAACATATGTTGGAATAGTTGGCGGTTCACTCCACTGTGGTGACCCCTGATTAATAAAGGGACTAAGCTGAAATGAAAATGAATAAATGACACACACATTCACATACAACACACACACACACATACACCACACACAAAAACAAACACACACACACACACACTGGCTGCACGGTGGCTCTGTGGCTAGCACTGTGGCCTCAAAGCAAGAAGGTCACTGGTTCGAGTCCCGGCTGGGTCAGTTGGTGTTTCTGTGTGGAGTTTGCATGTTCTCCTCGTGTTGGCGTGGGTTTCCTCCGGGTGCTCCAGTTTCCCCCACAGTCCAAACACATGCGCTATAGGGGAATTGATCAACTAAATTGGCCGTAGTGTATGAGTGTGTGTGGGTGTGTGTGAGAGAGAATGAGTGTGTATGGGTGTTTCCCAGTACTGGGTTGCAGCTGGAAGGGCATTCGCTGTGTAAAACATATGTTGGAATAGTTGGCGGTTCACTCCACTGTGGTGACCCCTGATTAATAAAGGGACTAAGCTGAAATGAAAATGAATGAATGACACACACACACACATACACCACTCACAAAAACAAACACACACACACACACACACACACACACTGGCTGCACGGTGGCTCTGTGGCTAGCACTGTGGCCTCAAAGCAAGAAGGTCGCTGGTTTGAGTCTCGGCTGGGTCAGTTGGTGTTTCTGTGTGGAGTTTGCATGTTCTCCTCGTGTTGGCGTGGGTTTCCTCCGGGTGCTCCGGTTTCCCCCACAGTCCAAACACATGCGCTATAGGGGAATTGATCAACTAAATTGGCCGGAGTGTTTGAGTGTGTGTGTGTGTGTGCGAGTGAGAGAGAGAGAGAATGAGTGTGTATGGGTGTTTCCCAGTACTGGGTTGCAGCTGGAAGGGCATTTGCCGTGTAAAACATATGTTGGAATAGTTGGCGGTTCACTCCACTGTGGTGACCCCTGATTAATAAAGGGACTAAGCTGAAATGAAAATGAATAAATGACACACACACACACATACACCACTCACAAAAACAAACACGCACACATGTGCGCACACTCGCACAGACACACCAGGGCTTAACAATAAGGGCTGTCTGATGGCCCGGGGCCAGCGTGAGAGACGTTCGGGACAGTAGACAGGATAGTTACTGGCCCTATTGAGCTGGTGATGTCTTGTCACTAAAGTTTTGTTTTTAATGAATGTGAATATTTGTCAACTGCGTGCAGTGAAGTCTTAGAATTGAGAAACAGTTTTAAATGCTTCCTTCTCTGTGATGTCGTAAACACCATATTGCTTTTTGATTCTTCTAATCTTGTGAGCATCCATTATTTTTTTCTGTAACAACCAGAACAGCAGAGACATGGCAACATGGCGGCAGCATCAAATTATGAAGCTAAAAGAAAACGTCTGTTTCGTCATGGAAGTAGACATTTGTGTAGGTACAACATGATGAAGTGATGTTTGAAGTGAAGTGAGCTCTTTTACAGGTCAAAGAAATGTTCTCTGACAATGGAACAAACCTAGCGGGGGCAGAACGTGAGCTGAGAGAATCACTTGCTCTTCTGAATTATGACCAAATCCAGAAAGGCCTATTAACTAAAGGCATAACATTGACATTCAATCCTCCTTTTGGCTCATGGGAGCGACTTATCCGAACCATCAAGAAAGTCCTTTACTCCATTATTAGACAACAACTGTTGGATGATGTAAGGCTTCAAACAGTTCTCTGTGAGGTAGAGAACATCTTGAATGATAGACCCCTCACTGTGGTTTCTGATGATGTGAGTGGTCCAGAAACCCTCACGCCAACCCCTCATTTTAAAAATTGGGCCGTGAAATGAAACGAATCTATTCTTTAGGCGGAGGAGCAGAAAATGACGAGCACAAGATATTTTTTTTGCATTTTTAAGTGGTAATAAACATGATGTTCAAGACATAATCTAGTAGCACATTTACTGAAAATAGGCAATTACAAATGAATAAACTTCATCTGAAATATTTGATCTTTACCCGGTTTTAAAGATGAAGCTTAAACTTAGTGTAAAACGCATTTTATTGAAATTGTAAATGGCCACAAGAGGTCACTATAGGTCGGTAATTCTCACTCACCTGATTCAGGTTACTGGATTTAAGGCAAACCCCGGAACCTGTATAATCATACTACGCACACTCATCCAAACGCTCTCACCTCAGAAGCTTGGTGGCAAATTCCGTGACAAATGTAAGTTTATGCAAGTTCTTTAAGCACGATGATGTGCATTATAATGTTGTTTGTCTTTTGTTGCATTGTGTCATGTTTGCATTCGTGTGTACTGTTTAGCCAGATGATCATCATGAAACAAAGAGGCTACGTGTTTAAAGCTAGCACCCCTTGGTGAGCGGAGTGAGGTGTGTAACTTATATCTGTGTTTCAAATATGGAAAGTTGTAATGATGTAAAGTCTAAATTGTCTATTTTTTGGAAACTGTTGTGTTTTAAAAGTGTTAGCTGAGTGAATTATTGTGTAAATGTTGTTTTGCATAGCTCATTTGCTGTGCATAGTGTACAGATGCATAAAAATGCACTGTAAATATGTAGGAACTTGTAGTAAACTTGCTTTGTGCTACTTGTGTTTACTTCTAGTTTTCACGGTGTTTATGCTGGTTCGGAATAAAACTCATTACACCCGTCAGAGACTCTCTGCTTCATTTAAAGAAAATCAAGGGGCTGCTACAGTGAAAACTCACCGCTGAGCCATCCACCAACGTCGACATCTTTAATCAGCGGATTGAAGAACATCTATGAACACCATCTTTGTGTGGATGACACAGCTGCAGTGAGAGACTTTGGCTGAGTAAGTGGGTAAACTCAACTGAAGACACAGTATACATTAAGAACTGCCATTTTCTAAATAATTCCTAGGAGGATCTTCAATGTGCAAGACAAATACTGTAAATGCCAGTACTGTAAAGCAAAGTAATAAGTTAAAGAGTGTGGCTATGGTCATTGTCACATAATTATGTCCTAATTCTTGAATCCTACAATTCCTGAGGGCTAAACTTGTTGTAAATTATTTACTGTCCTCGTTTATGACATTGGCATTGTCTCTGTTTAACATCTTGGGGTGGTCATTAGTGTAAACGTCTAATTTAAGTGGTAAAATAGTGAGAAAAGTTAAATTTACCACTCATTTATTTGAGTTTAGACGTAAAACACCTTAAGACTTTACAGTATAAACAGATTCACATTATAATATACCATGTCATTACCTTCTGAGAATACAGACAACATTTTAGATGCCCCACAGGTTAGGTCGAGCTCCCGCAAACGTGCTTTCACAGAAAAGGGTCAAGGATTACATGATCAGGAAGCTAGAAAAAATGAAAAGGCATTTATCAAAGCCTATGACTCTTGGAAGCTTATAGCCAAAGAGGTTAGGGTAAAACTGAAGGCATTCTGCTCAGCTGAGGACCTTGATAAAATGCAAACTAATGTTAAATCTAAGCAAGCTATAGTACACCAAAATTATGAGCCCATTCGACGCAATCATACTACTACTCCAAATATTGTAAAGAAAATGGATGCATGTGACACTCTTACAGCTGAGATTTGTGACCTTGTTAGTAAACGTATGGAAAACATAGACGAGGTTTTCAATGACCAACTAGAGAAAGAAAGAGTAAGAATGGTGCTAAATAAGGAAGAGTATGGGTCAGTCTTTGGAAATACAAAAACAGAGACAGTAAGTTCAGAGTTATCACAAGGATCTGACCACAACTCAAGCACTACCTCCAGTTCCTCTAGCAAACGGGCAGATGCAGAAGCAGACTTGGCTGCCAAAGTAGAACAGGCAAAATCTATGCAAAAATTACACATTCAGCAAGCAAGACTCGACAAACTAGAGAGTGAATGGAAACTCAAAGAAACCCAGATGTTAGCTGAAATCAAGAAAAAGGAGGCTGAAATGAAAGTAAATTTGGAAGTGGAAAAATCAAGGTTACAACAGTTACAAGCAGAGAATGAAGTGAAGGTAGCAGCAGCGCGAGTAAGAGCGTACAACAATTTTGATGGTCATGAAAGTTTAGAAGAAGACACTGACCACAAAACCCAGAACAGCTGGCAAGATGCTACTCCACTTAATCCACAAGCATTACCATTCCAGCCTCATACTGCACCTTTCAAAACACCAATGCCTCAGGAGGAGGTCAGTCTTGCACAGGCAATTGCGAGCTCACTCACTTTAAGCCGACTACCAGTCCCAGAACCAACTACATTCACTGGTGACCCCTTAAAATTTATAGATTGGAAAATATCTTTCATGGCTCTCATTGATCAGAAGCCCTTCCCAGCTAGTGAAAAAATGCTCTATCTAAAGAGTTATCTTGCCGGAGAAGCGCGCAAAGCTGTTGAAGGATTTTTCTACAGAAACTCAGACGAGGCATATCAGGGTGCCTGGGCAGTTTTACAAGATCGATATGGAAGCCCCTTTGTTGTCCAAAGAGCCTTCAGGGACAAGCTCATGAAGTGGCCCAGGATATCTGCAAATGACCCTATTGCCTTAAGAGAATTTGCAGATTTCCTTCAAGGTTGTGTTGAAGCCATGCCTCACGTTAAGGGTTTAGGTATTCTAAATGATTGTGAGGAAAACCACAAGCTCCTTAAAAAACTGCCTGAGTGGATGATGCGCCGGTGGAGTCGTATTGTTGTAGAAGAGCTAGACAGATCTGGAGAATATCCAAGTTTTGTGCATTTCACCCAATTTATGCAAACTGAGGCCCGCATAGCTTGTAACCCCATTGCCTCACCACTTCTAATGAAAGTTAAATATACAGATGAGAGACTTCCTAAGAGAACTAAGGTATTCAACACAGGTGTTAAAACGAAAACTTTCATCTCAGGTCCTCCTGAAAACCCCAAACCGAAACCACCTTGCTTAGTTTGTAAAGACGAAACGCATGGCGTTGTTAAGTGTCCATCCTTTGCAACAAAGACTATGGATGAAAAGAAATCTTTTATTCATGAGAATCATCTATGTTTTGGATGCTTAGGGAAGTGGCACACTACCAAAGATTGTAGAAGGCGACACACCTGCAGTACATGTGGTCGACGTCATCCAACCTGCTTGCACATAGAAAGGGATGGAAACCCTCTTGAATCGACAAGCAAGGATTACATAGCAACCGGAGGCCACTCAAGCAAGGAAATCCACAAAGTCATGGCCCATGCATTGACACAGCATGTTTCTGCAACCTCTAGCATAGTGCCAGTTCTTGTGTCATCGACAACAAATCCCCAGAAAGAAATTCTCACTTATGCCTTGCTTGACACTCAAAGCGACTCAACTTTTATCTTGGAAGATTTGGTCACCAAATTAAATGTAAACACTCAGTCAGTGCAACTTAAGCTTAGCACAATGACGGCTGTCAACACAGTCATAGCAAGTAAGGTTGCCTGTGGTCTACAACTTCGGGGACTTAACTCTGAAAATTACATCCAACTAAAGCAGACCTACACAAGAGACTTTATTCCAGTTGAGAAGTCTCACGTTCCTACCAAAGCTACAGCTGTCCAGTGGCCTCATTTGAAACATCTAATAAACAAGTTACATCCACTTCAAGATTGTGAGGTGGGTCTGTTAATTGGTTATGATTGTCCATCAGCACTGGCTCCTCTGGAGGTTGTCACAGGCAAGGAAAATGAACCTTTCGCTCAAAGGACAACGCTAGGCTGGAGCATAATAGGGTCAGCCAATCCCCACTTAGATAGATGTGGAAACGAAACCTTTGTGCATCGTGTTATGGTGAAAGAGAAGCCACTGGCAATCGATGTGCTGAAAGCACTGGAATCAGACTTTAATGAGAGGAGTTATGAGGAGAAGTATGTGTCACAGGATGAGGTTCGCTTCATACAGCTTCTAAATGGAAAAATTAAGCAGAAAAAGGATGGCCACTTTGAGATCCCACTCCCCTTCAGGGGTAGCAGTCCTCCAATTCTGCCAAACAACAAGAAACTGGCTAATGTTCGCTTGCAACACCTAAAGAAGAAGTTAATGAGCAACAGACTGTATCTTGAGCATTACACAGCCTTCATGGAAGAAATTCTCAAGAAAGGTGATGCTGAGCCAGCACCGCCATTTTCTGATGAAGAGACTGTCTGGTATATCCCACATCATGGTGTGTACAATCTCAAGAAGCCAGACAAATTAAGAATTGTGTTTGATTGCTCTGCAAAGTTTCGAGGGATCTCTCTAAATGACACTCTACTGACAGGCCCAGACCTAATTAACTCTTTGGTGGGAGTTCTTTGTCGATTTAGAAGGGAAGCAGTTGCTGTGATTTGTGACATCGAAAGGATGTTCCACCAATTCAGTGTCTCACCCGAAGTTCGCAACTACTTAAGATTCCTCTGGTGGG
Source organism: Danio kyathit (assembly GCA_903798195.1). Taxonomy (NCBI): domain Eukaryota; kingdom Metazoa; phylum Chordata; class Actinopteri; order Cypriniformes; family Danionidae; genus Danio; species Danio kyathit. The sequence goes on along the minus strand of LR812524.1, from coordinate 73,685,339 downwards.
AAGGTGGTCTGTTGGAAAAGGTACCACAAGAATATAGAATGACAGTCCACCTTTTTGGGGCTGCATCCTCTCCTGGATGTGCCAACTTTTGTCTTAAGTATCTGGCACAGCAACACAAGGTGGACCACCCTGCTGCTTCAGCATTTTTGGAAAAGAACTTCTATGTAGATGATGGGTTAATCAGTGTCCCAACTGTTAAAGAAGCAAAGAAACTAATTGTTGAAGCACATAAATTGTGCAAAGGAGCAGGGCTACGTCTGCACAAATTCAATTCAAATCAAAGTGAGGTCCTCTCCTGTATAGCTTCCTCAGAAAGGGCAGTAAACACTGATCCTATTAATCTTAAACCTTATCCAGCTGCGGAAGCACACATACTTGGAATTCAGTGGTCATCAGAAAATGACACCTTCAGCTTCAACACTAGTGCAAAGGATCACTCTCCAACACGCCGTGGTCTCTTATCTGTTGTAGCGTCTCTGTATGACCCACTTGGGTTCGTAGCTCCTTTCACACTGTGTGGCAAGCACATCCTACAAGAACTGTGTTGTAGAGGTATTGGGTGGGATGATCCTATTCCTGAGAATTTGCGTTCACGGTGGGAGGAGTGGAAGAATGGTTTGCTGAGACTAAAGGAAATTGCAATTCCGCGATGTTACTATCCACAGAACTTTGGTGAAATTGTTAGTGTGGAATTACACCATTTCGCTGATGCCAGTAATGCAGGATATGGCTCATGTTCGTATCTCAGGTACAAAAACAATAGAAATGCGATTCATTGCAGCTTTGTAATGGCCAAAGCGAGAGTTGCCCCCACAAAGATTACAAGTATCCCAAGATTGGAACTCTCAGCTGCAGTCACCGCAGCCAGGATGAGTGTTATGCTGAAGACGGAACTCGAGATGAAGATCGAGCAAGAATTTTTCTGGACTGACTCCCAAGTTGTACTTGCTTACATCAACAATGAGGCACGACGTTTCCATGTGTTTGTGGCGAACCGTGTTCAACTGATTAGAGAAATCACTGACCCAAATCAGTGGAACTATGTGGATACAGCACAAAACCCAGCTGATCACGCCTCTAGGGGTCTTCATGCTTCAGCCATCACTTCATCTAGCTGGTTATCAGGGCCTGAGTTTCTATGGGGACAGGAAGTGCATCCTATGCCTAAGCCTTCTACTGAGCTGCTAACAGGTGATCCAGAAGTTAAATGCATTCAGGTTTTGGCGACCCAAATAAGTGACGGGAATGACATTCTTGGTCGTCTGAGTCGATTTTCCACCTGGACAATGCTTGTTAAGGTGGTTGCCAGGATCAAAAGACTTGGGTCCAAGTTAAAACAGCATGGTGAAATTGTGACTGTCATGGAACGTAGGAAGGCTGCGGAAGTGCTGTATCAGCTCGTTCAGCAGCAAGCCTTTCCCCAAGAGCTGAAGGCACTTCAAGGGAACTTTCATGGGAATACTATTCCAAGTTCAAGTCCTCTTTTCCGCCTCAACCCCATTCTAGATGGGGAACTTCTTCGCGTTGGTGGAAGACTGAAAGCATCAACCCTCAGTCCAGAACTAAAACATCCTATCATTCTCCCAAAAGACAGCCACATCACCAATCTGCTCTTGGCTCATTATCATGCCCAGGTCTGCCACCAGGGTCGAAGTCAGACCTTAATGGAGCTTCGGGCCAATGGATTTTGGGCCATAGGTGCAAATAAATCAGTCAGCAAGTTAATACATAGATGTGTGAAATGTCGGAAACTCAGAAGACCAACTGAGGAGCAACTGATGTCTGAACTCCCCAAAGAACGCTGTGAAGTCTCTGCACCTTTTACTTTCTGTGGAATGGATTGCTTCGGGCCATTTGTTATTAAGCGAGGTCGTAAAGAGTACAAGAGATATGGACTGATTTTTACATGCCTGTCTTCTCGTGCAGTACATCTAGAAATGCTTGATGACTTGTCAACGGACGCATTTATTAATGCTTTAAGGTGTTTTATTAGTCTTAGAGGAGCAGTTTGTCATCTACGCTGTGATCAGGGCACTAACTTCGTGGGTGCAAAGAATGAGTTCAAAGAAGCTCTCAAGCAATGTGATACAGAGGCTTTGAAAGCTTTTCTGGCAGATAAACAGTGTGAGTTCACTTTCAATGCTCCATCAGCGAGTCATGCAGGGGGCGTGTGGGAGCGACAAATTCAGACAATCCGAAGTGTACTGAACGTTACAATTGCCCAGTGTTCAAGTAGACTAGATGATGCCTCCCTCAGAACACTGTTCTACGAAGCAATGGCTATTGTCAACAGTCGTCCGTTAAATGTTGATGGAGTCAATGATCCCATGGCACTAGAACCCCTGACTCCTAATCACCTAATTTTGATGAAATCAAAGGTGGCATTACCACCTCCCGGGAAGTTCATCAAGGAAGATATGTACGCTGTGAAGAGATGGCGCAGAGTACAATATTTGACTGAACAGTTCTGGAGCCGGTGGAAGAAGGAATACCTCCTGAACGTGTCCACTAGGCAAAAGTGGCTTGTACCCCGGCGCAACTTGAAAGTAAATGATATAGTCATCATCAAGGAAGATTCACTTCCAAGGAACCAGTGGCAACTAGGACGAGTGGTCGAGACAACAGAAGGGATTGATGGCTTAGTGCGTCGGGTAAAAGTACAAGTTGGGGAGCGAAGAATAACACAGAAACAGACTAATTGCTGTAAGCCCTCAATCATCGAACGACCAATCCAAAAGCTAGTGCTCCTCCTTGAAGATGAATGATGGTCTGTCAGTCTTGTAGATACTTACATCAGGCATGTTTGTCTTACAGATTTAGGGTGACCCTTATCGTATTTGTGATCTATATAGTAGACCTATAAACTCAACAGTTAGTCATTCATTATTGCTTAGAAAATCATATATGAGTAACTGTTTTTCTTTTGTTTTCCTGCTAAATCCAGTTATCATAACATGATTGGTGGGAGTGTAAATGGCCACAAGAGGTCACTATAGGTCGGTAATTCTCACTCACCTGATTCAGGTTACTGGATTTAAGGCAAACCCCGGAACCTGTATAATCATACTACGCACACTCATCCAAACGCTCTCACCTCAGAAGCTTGGTGGCAAATTCCGTGACAAATGTAAGTTTATGCAAGTTCTTTAAGCACGATGATGTGCATTATAATGTTGTTTGTCTTTTGTTGCATTGTGTCATGTTTGCATTCGTGTGTACTGTTTAGCCAGATGATCATCATGAAACAAAGAGGCTACGTGTTTAAAGCTAGCACCCCTTGGTGAGCGGAGTGAGGTGTGTAACTTATATCTGTGTTTCAAATATGGAAAGTTGTAATGATGTAAAGTCTAAATGGTCTATTTTTTGGAAACTGTTGTGTTTTAAAAGTGTTAGCTGAGTGAATTATTGTGTAAATGTTGTTTTGCATAGCTCATTTGCTGTGCATAGTGTACAGATGCATAAAAATGCACTGTAAATATGTAGGAACTTGTAGTAAACTTGCTTTGTGCTACTTGTGTTTACTTCTAGTTTTCACGGTGTTTATGCTGGTTCGGAATAAAACTCATTACACCCGTCAGAGACTCTCTGCTTCATTTAAAGAAAATCAAGGGGCTGCTACAGAAATGCAATTTTACTGAAGTGTCTTTCACTAGCATATATTGCACACTGATCTTTTTATTTTTTTATTTTCTTACTGAGACATGTTTATAAGAGTTTTGTCCTAATTGAATGAATCCTAGTTTAATCTTTGAAACTTGCATCTCAAAAATCTAGACACCAATTAGAAAATTAGGGAAGGAACAGGGAATAACAAATACTTGCTTATTCATTATTATTATTTATGGATCAATCTTTGCATTGTATGATGTTAATAGTTTTTTTTTTTGCTTTTTTAATGAGTATATATATTATTACTCATAATATATATATATATATATATATATATATATATATATATATATATATATATATATATATATATATATATATGTATACAGTTGAAGTCAGAATTTTTCGCCCCCCTTTGAATTTTTTTCCTTTTTTAAATATTTCCCAAATGATGTTTAACAGAGCAAGAAAATTTTCACAGTATGCCTAGTTACCCTAATTAACCTAGTTAAGCCTTTAAATGTCACTGTAAGCTGTATAGAAGTGTCTTGAAGAATATCTAGTAAGTATTATTTACTGTCATCATGGCGACGCAGTGGTGCAGTAGGTAGTGCTGTCACCTCACAGCAAGAAGGTCGCTGGGTCACAGGTTCGAGCCTCTGGTGTGGGTCAGTTGGTGTTTCTGTGTGGAGTTTGCATGTTCTCCCCGTGTTGGCGTGGGTTTCCTCCGGGTGCTCCGGTTTCCCCCACAGTCCAAACACATGCGCTATAGGGGAATTGGGTAGGCTAAATTGTCTGTAGTGTATGTATGTGAATGAGTGTGTGTGGATGTTTCCCAGAGATGGGTTGCGGCTGGAAGGGCATCCGCTGCGTAAAATCATGCTGGATAATTTGGCGGTTCATTCCGCTGTGGCGACCCCAGATTAATAAAGGGACTAAGCCGAAAAGAAAATGAATGAATGAAAATCTTCTCTATGTTAAACAGAAATTGGAAAAAAATAAACAGGGGGCTGTTACTCCAAATGAAGATGGAGACAGGTCCAGTATATCGCTGACATGTTTTGGAAGCGTTGGGTCAGAGAGTACCTCCCTCTGATGCAGGAAAGACAAAGGTGGACTGTGAGAAGAAAAAACCTTAAGCCAGCTGATATAGTGTTAATCACGGATGAAACCTCACCATGTAATTCATGGTTAATGGGAAGGATAATTGAAACCATCCCTGATAGCAGAGGACATGTTCGACGGTTGAATATACGAACCAGTAGCAACATTCTGGAGAGACCCATCACCAAGCTGTGCCTTCTTTTGGAGGCCTGACATAACCTTGGCTGATCTCTAAAGAGACCTCTGTTTTGTACTTTAAAAGGTTTTCCCTTTTTTTTTGCGGTGGATAATTTTTAGTTTTGTTTTTTGAAGAAGAAAATCATCTAAATACATTTTTTTTCATAAGATATGGACTCTTAACATATATAGAAGAACTATATTTAATGAATGAATTTATTTATTTAGCAGGGACAATGCACAAAAATTACATTAACCTCAAAGAGGAAAGATGCATTGTGCCAGGTTGTAGCAAGATTGCTATTTTCCACCTGCAGTCCCTGGACAGGTAAAAATTAAAACAATAATATCCAATTAACTAAAAAGTCAGTTTAAAAACATACAAGCATAATCGCATAGAAACACTAACAAATTAGAAACATCTCACTCAGTGTGTACAAATCTGATTTGACAAAAACCATCCCCTAGTCAGGCATGAAACCGTCTTATAATTTGTACATGTGATTATTTCTGTTGGGAGAGAATTCCATAGATTTGTGGCTTTATAAATAAAAGAAGATTGACCAAAAGAGGTCTTACGTCTGGGGACAATACATTCCCCTCTTACCATAGAACGTGTCGTTCGCGATGTTTTTTCTAGTTTGGAATTTACAAATTTTTTTAATGATGGAGCAGAAAGATTGTGAATAATTTTAAAAACAAAACAAATATTGGAGTATTTAATAATATTATCAAAGCTTAAGAGACTATGTTTTTTTAAGATATTGCAGTGATGGTACAAACGAGGCTTTTTATCATGAATTTTAAGTGCTCTCTTGTATAATGATTCCAACACTGATAAAGATGATTTACATGCCCGAGACCAGCTGCTTATACAGTACAACAAATGTGGAATAATCATAGTATTTAAAAACATACCAGAGGCCTCATAAGTCAGAGAATCTCTGATATGTTTAAAATGTCTTAGATTGAATGCCTCCTCTTATTCTTGTAATTGTCATTATTGTAGACAATTAGGGGCCGGGATGTTGGAGCTGTTTGTGATATTTATATATATTTATATTTTATTTGTTTAATGCTTAATTAAGATTAATCTATCATGCAACAAATAAACAAATAAAATATAACAGACGCTATATAGGACACATTTCTCAATACTCAGGTCACTTTTGCAGAGCTCTTCTTCAATTCTCCTGACTGACTCTCAGCTTGGCAAAGCAGCTCATTTCACATTTAAACTGCACTACAACTACCAAAACACTTTACTCAGCTCTCAAATAAACTCATTCTTCCAGAACACTAGCAAAGGTGGACAGAACACAAACACACTTTATCACCCACAAAACAACCAGCTAAACACACTAACAGCATGTAGAATTACACAGTGCTTTCTGGTGTAAAACAAGCACACATCTCTGTTTATAACTGCAATATATGCTACTGGAATGAGTCAGACATGATGCAGAATTCCTCAATATTTTATGTCCTTCATTTATTTTCATTGTTTTGCACTAAGTAATTCAAAAATACAAGAAGTTGTCTACACACCACCCACTGATGGACAGATACAATAGTAATGCTAATCTACTCGGTCTTCTCCATTTGGCCACAGGTTCTCATCCACATCACATCTTATATCAGGGGTGTCAAAGTCAATTCCTGGAGGGCCGGAGCCCTGCAGAGTTTAGTTCCAGCCCTGCTTCAACACACCTATCTGTAGGTATCAAACAAGCCTAAAGCACTCAATTAGTTTGATCCGGTGTGTTTAATTGGGGTTGGAACTAAACTGTGCAGAGCTCCGGCCCTCCAGGAACTGGCTTTGACACATGTGTCTTATATCATCTAGGGCAGGGGTGTCTACACTCGGTCCTGGAGGGCCGCTGTCCTGGAGAGTTCAATCCCTAATCAAACACACCTGAACCAGCTAATCAAGCTCTTACTAGATATACTAGAACACATGTGTCAAAGCCAGTTCCTGGAGGGCCGGAGCTCTGCACAGTTTAGTTCCAACCCCAATTAAACACACCTGATCAAACTAATTGAGTGCTTTAGGCTGGTTTGATACCTACAGATAGGTGTGTTGAAGCAGGGCTGGAACTAAACTCTTCAGGGCTCCGGCCCTCCAGGAATTGACTTTGACACCCCTGTACTAGAAACTTCCTGGCAGGTGTGTTGAAGCAAGTTGGAGCTAAACTCAGCAGGACACCGGCCCTCCATGACAGAGTATGGACACCCCTGATCTAGGGCAATAAACCTAGGAAAGAATCTCTGGCATGCCTGATCCCTCCCAGCCAATCTTCTTCCTCTTTCAGCCACTTCTTTATTTCTGGCTGGGTCCGTGTTTACATCACAACACAAACCTATTCAGCAGTTGTCTCCTTTTGTAATGAAACTGAAAGAGTAACACCTGTGGATGCTCATGTACACTGAGAACTGCAAGTGAACCCTTTTGTTATTAAATGGTTTTATTCTTATTTAACAGACAGGACACAGCAAGTCAAATTTAATTCAGGGTTATCTGACATAGCAACCAGCAGTACAGGGGCGCCACAAGGGTGTGTAAGTTTACCATTTTTGTTCACCCTTTATACACACGACTGCGTTAGGCAGCAGACAAATGAATATATTCCTACATTTTCTGATGACACTGTACTATTGCACCTTTTCACAAAAGATGCCAGCATCATGGAATGTAGAGCGGCTGTAGAATGGTTTGTCAGCTGGTGTGATGACCACAATTTGGAAATTAACGTTAAGAAAACAGAGATCATCATAGACCCCAGGTCAGTGAGCGATAGGAGCTCTGTTGTGGTGTATGATAAAGACATTAAGCAGGTTGATTCGTATAAATATTTAGTAGTGAATATTGATTGCCATTCTCAGGTGTCAAGTCTTTGTGCAAGAATTCATCAGCGATTACACTTTTTACGTAGACTTAGATTATTTAGAGTGAGTAGCAGAACAATGCTAACATTTTATAAAGCAACAATAGAGTCTATTTTAAGATATGGGATTATTGTTTGGTTTGGGGAAGTAAATAACCTGATGAGATTGGCAGGAAAAATGATGGGAATTAAGACACTTGGTTCGCTGAAAGACATCTTTGAGTTGTGCACAATCCAACAAGCCTACAAGATTTGATCTGATTCTTCACATTTGCTGTCTTTGGAGTATGAGCTGATGAATTCTGGCAGAAGATACAGGGTCCCGTTATGCAAGTATAAAAGATATAAACATTCTTTTGTTCCTTTTTCAATTAAATTGATCAATGAGCAAGTAGGGTAGGACGGTCAAGATTAAAGGTGCAGTATGTAAGTTTGACACCCAGTGGTTGAACTAGGTATTGCAGTCCTGAATCATAATAAAGGTACGCCGGGTTGCCAGTTTGAGGGATTTTAAACTGTGTTCTAAATAAAAGCAACGACATGCGATTGAGGTAATATTCTCCATATTAAAAGGAGTTTTGGTTCTAACCAACACCTCGAATTGATTTATTAGAAGCGGCTTCTATTTCTCACAGCTGAACAACAGAAACCTATGACAGATCACCTCAGGTAAGACTCGTGTGCTTTATTCAGTGCTAAATGCTAACAATGCGAGTTTGAATGCATTTTACATGACGTGTATTACCATATACTGAAAGCAGAAAGTTCACTTCACCTTTAATGATGTTAAAGAGGGTTAACATGTATTAAATAGATTCTAAACCTTACCGTTTTGTGAGTGAGTGCATATTCTGTTCGTCTGAAAGGCTGTATTTAAATTTCTGCCGTGTTTTGTGGTGCAAACAGCCAAATGGCTCATCACTCATAACAATCTCGTCACAGCGTGTTGTTAGGACACGCGATGTAACCTGCTCACGTTCCTAATATTTATGTCATTTGCTAATTAACGTCATGTGGAACTGAATCTTTCTCATTTTGACATCTGATACTTTCCACTACACTGTAGCATTTCGCTCATGGACGCATGCTTTCAGAGTCTTTCTGAATGAATGAATGAATGAAATATGCTGTTTTCCAACAAGGCAACCCGGGGTGCTGAATTATAATTGGTTAAACTGGCATGTGCATGTGAAAATTACCTAAACAAAGACAGCGTTCCGGCACGGAAAAAAACACTTTCAAAGCAGAATATCTGACTTCAGCCTTGTTTGTCAGTTAAACAAGTATGTTCACTTGGGATGTTTCTTAAATATCTGCACACATATTATTGTATTTTTATGCTTTAGAAGAGTCAAAAACTTACATACAGCACCTTTAAGATAACTGGATGGGTCGGCATAACAGAGGGCAGTGTGGCACATTGTATTTTATTTTTATATAATTCTTTTTAAATTATTGATTTTATGGAATCTTTTTATATTAGGAGGTGTTTTAGGATTAAATTTTTATTGTGTATGTGTGTTAGATGTTGTCTTGCTTGTGTTTATGTACAGCAGAACCCTTTTCTAAAACTAATTTCTCCTACGGGAAACAATACATTTTACCTTGACCTTGACCTTGAGAATCAGCTGGTTAAACTGCATTTTTAGATGTGAAATATGTTTCGGTAAAATATTGCTGTTGAATTTTGCTGTCTTATTCAGTTGTGCATGATGTTATTGTTCTGAACAGAGGTTTACCAGTTGTGAAAACAGTAAGCATGTGCTAAATGTCCTGTACGTACACGGTCACACAGATGTTTGTCAGTTGTTGTGTCTGAGTGGGAAAAGAATTGATCAAGTTTGAGAGATGTGGTCACTGCAAAGCAATGAGAACTGATCCTCAGTTTAGCCCACATAGACTTCTGTTGTGCTCACTGTGTCAAGAGTTTCCCAAAGTGACCAAAGTATTGAGAAATGTGTCCTAGTGTCTGTAAAACACTGTAAATCTTCAGAACTACAATATAAAACCTGCACATTTTCCATACTGCTCTTTTTGTTTGCATAAAACTTTTGCTCATCATATTTACATTTTACAAATATTTAACTTCTAGATTCACAGATGTTATTTTTGACACATTATTTTTAAAAATGTGGGTAAGAAATAGCTATTAACTTTCATTTTTTTTTGGTGGGGCCACTGAAAATTCTGCCAGGGCAAGTAAAAATCTCAACCACTGGCCTAGAAGAAAGACATACTGCACACATACACACACACACACACGCACGCACGCACGCACACACACACACACACACACACACACACACGCACGCACGCACGCACGCACGCACACACACACACACACACACACACACACTACAGCAGAAGGAGACATGACATGAAGAGGAGGATGATGATGCTTATCAAACATGCACAGAGCTCTAGACTGAAACACACACACACACACACACACACTAGTCCTGACCTAGTTTTCGGGATATGTGGCGAGAGCAGCAGAATATTAAATGCTGTTTCTCTCCTGAAGCTGTTCATTTAGATGCTCCGCTGATGTTAAAGAGTCTCTGCTGCTTCCACATCAACTGATCACGGCCAAATCACATTCAGGAGCTTCATCACTGCCAATTTCAGTCAATCTCCTTCTGTAACCAGCGTTTTCCTCCATTATTTTGAAAAGTTGCATATTAAATATCATAATTAAATGAGTAAAATAATAAAGGCTGCAGATGTCATTCCCTCAGTGACTAAAAGTTTATTCGGCTTTGAAACAGCTACTGAAATATTAACATTTTACATTCATTTATTACATCATATTTGTTTTTAGGACTTTTAATGTTGCATTGTACAATGTGAGGGGCAGCACAATGGCTCAGTGGTTAGCACTGTGGCCTCACAGCAAGAAGGTCACTGGTTCGAGTCCTGCCTGGGTCAGTTGGTGTTTCCTCCGGGTGCTCCGGTTTCCCCCACAGTCCAAACACATGCGCTATAGGGGAATTGATCAACTAAACTGGCCGTAGTGTATAAGTGTGTGCGAATGAGTGTGTATGGGTGTTTCCCAGTACTGGGTTGCAGCTGTAAGGACATCCGCTGTGTAAAACATATGCTGGAATAGTTGGTGGTTCATTCCGCTGTGGCGACCCCTGATGAATTAAGGGATTAAGCTGAAGGAAAATGAATGAATGAGTGTCCAAAACCAAGGCTTTACTATGGTAGGTATGTGTTATAATTAGGCTCATATGGGCCACACACACACATACAGACATACAAACACACTCAGACAGAAAGACACACACTCACAGACAGAAAGACACACATTCTCTCTCACACACACAGTAGTTTCCTGGAGGATGTGAGTGTGGCTCCGCCCAGTAGGCGTGTCTCCAGCAGCCGCAGCTCGAGCTCTCCTCCTCGGCGTCTCCTTCACTCCTCCGCCGCTCATCAGCTCTTTCTCCGTGGATCTGCTCTGGATTAAATCGCCGTTCTGCGCCCGGTAAGTAAATACGAACCGTCTCCGGTGCTCGGTGTCTTGGGGAGCCTCCGCGGAATCCCCCGGGCACCAGCAGCTCCTCCAGCCGCCGCCGGTTCCTCCTGCTCGGTAACTTTATCTCCGGTCAACGGCTCGGTTCTTCTCTGCGTTCTGCGGCAGACAAACACGCGTGAACTCACATTAACATCACGGTGTGTGCTCGAGTTGTGGATCACAGTGCGGCTGATGCTGGCTGTGTGGAGGATTATTGATCTGCGATCATAACTCGATCGGTCGATCTGTTTATGTGTCGCGCGTGGTTGGCGGAGGAATGCAGACCGTTATTTGCGCGACGCGACTTTTTCCAGGCGAACATCGAGATGTTATTATTGTTACAGCGCTCTGTTTATCTGCAATCAGTGTGTTGTTGAAGCTCATGTTTTACTGGCTTGATTTAACGCTTAAAGTTGTTATTTAGTGATTTCAGAACTCATCTTCACCACATCCTGTGTTTATCTGAGGAATGTAAACAGAGTGAGAAACAAAACTCTTTATGCTGATACCATGACATGTTTATTATTTTAACATTTATTAGCACACACTCATATGTATACACATGTATACGCACAAACACACTCATACGTTAACACACACCCATGCACATACTCATACGCTTACACAAATGTTGAGGTAAAGTTGGTTTTATATTCACACATTTGTTCAGTGACAGGCTCCCTACATTGTTTATTATGGTACTTTGAATATTTGGGGCCTGTTTCAGAAAGGAGGTTAAGTGAAAACTCAGAGTATTTTAACCCTGAAATGAGAGAAACTCCGTTTCAAAATGGCAGGTTTGTCAAACTCGAGAAAGCAGGGTAAGTCAAGCCTGTTTCTAAAAGAGAGGTAACTTTAACTTAGGGTCAGTTACCGTGGTCACTTACTCTGTGAACCTAACCTGGTCAGGAGCAGGTTTTAATCTCTAAACTCAGAGTTTCTGTCGGTCTCCTGCCCTTTTTTAAAGACGAAGCAGTATTTCTCACCTTAGATTTACGTTTCCACACACCTATTTTAATGTGCATTTTGGATATGCGCATAAAATAATCAATTGATGGAAACGCCAAGATGCACATAACTTTTGAAAATAGGCATAATAAACATGCGCATAACTGAGTAGGAGAAACTTTTTATTCAATAAGAAAATATGTGCATAAACTACGATGGAAACACTTTTACTGAACAAATTCCAGTATACGCATTAAAAAAGGTTTGTTATAAGAGATCATATGATGATGAAAATGTGTGTGACTGGACAAACCAACAGGCTGAGCACACTGTAAAACATCTGAAATGTTGTTTTGGTCATTCTAAAACACCTGAACCGTTTCAGTATTATTATATTATTAATTACCTTCAGAGAGTCTGCAGCGTGTCAAGAGCGTCTGTTCTCCGCGTCTCATGCGCGTCTCAAACGCCACCACGTGTTCATTGTGTGTCGGCATTGTCTTCTAAGGCACAAGTCATTTATTAAATAAAAAACAGGTTCACGCTGTTCATGCAGCTTCTTCTACTGCAGTAAATTCTGTTTTTACTGTTGATATTTGGCAACAGTTAATCAGCAAGTCAGCTTTTATGCGATATTCCAGTTTTGCACATAAATTTAATTAGCATTTTTGGATGGAAACAGCTAATACATTTCAGTCACACAAAGAACAAACTCACGAACGAGAATAGTTTGTCCTTTTTTAATAATTAATTCGCTTAAATTCACTGACCTTCCACTGGCACTTGTAACGTTACTAACTAGATTAATGGGATTATTACTCCTTCTAAAAACTATTTTTTTTTTTAGTTCTGCTTACATTATAAAGGTCATATCATCCACTTAAATCTATTAAAACTGATCAACGTGTGTAAAAGTGGGAAATGAAACATTTCCACTGAACATTAAGCTAAGCTTATCTGCATTCTTGTTTTGTCAGATTTGTTGTAGAAATGCGCTAGCCTATTTTATGTAATTCAATGCAATTACATCTGAAATTACTTCAAAATTATGGCCAATTCCCCACTTTTTCCAAGTAAAAATGTTGTAAACGTCACACATTACATTACTTTCTTTTTATTATACTTAATTATTTAAATACTTTAAATGTAAACTTGCGCATTAACTTGAGCAGCTATGTTTTCCCACGCTAACTGTCTCTGTTTCGCTGATGCAGTGGTGTTGCTTTTCTAAATATATGCTCATATTTGCTATAACTTTGCATGAGCACATCAAGTTCAGCTGGAGAACTCGTAATATCTGCGCTCCATTGATAATGCCTTTTTATAGTTGTGGTGTGCGCGCTTAACTCTGAGTTGGTCTACTCAAAGTTGATTGACCCAACTCAGATCAGCTATTCTGAAACTGAAAACTCTGAGTTTTTAATCTCTCGGTAAATCAACTCAGAGTTCAAGTTTAAACTCCGAGTTGGTTGAACCTCCTTTCTGAAACAGGCTCTTGAACTGAAATCTCATGTAAATATGACTTCAAAACAACACCAGCACTATTTAATTGACTGTAAACAATGCTGTTCTGTGATAGTCATGAGTAGGGCCAGACAGAATCTGCAGACATTATTTCTGCAGAGAATTTTGTAAAAAATCAGCGGATTTAGGCAGAATGAGGAGTATCATAACTACAAACTTAATATATGAAAGAAAAACTTTTAGTTAATGTTTACAATGCAAATCCAATTAGATCCACTTATTTGGTAAACAAAGCAAGTCTCTCATATAATATCTCTAAAAGACAGAAATTATGACTTTACAAACTGAATTGTAAATAAATCCTATAAACATTTTAATATTAATATTATTATATCACAAATAATATTAGTGAAATTAATTAAAAAACGGAATAATTATAAATATACAACAGTAAATACAGAGACTCAATGATGGGCTGAAAATCTGTGGATTTCTGCGTGCGCAGATTCAGTGTGGGCCTCATCATCGGCTGCTAATGTGATTCCACTATTTACAATTTGCAAAGAACGTGTTTCTGAAACGACATTATTAAGGAGAAAGTCTGAATATAAAACCAACATGCATGCACACACACTCGCAGACATGCATATACACATGCATGCACACACATGTTCACAGACACACACTTATACGCGCATACACTCATATACATGCACACATACACACATACTCATACGCACACACGACACAGCATGTTTTTATTTGCATTATTTGATATGTTGTCATTATTATTATGGTGCTGTGTTGTTGGATCTCTTCTTGCTTTACACACTCCTACACTTGTAAAGTTTGTTAAATGAGATTTCAGAACTCATCTTCACCACATCCTGTGTTTATCTGAGGAATGTAAACAGAGTGAGAAACCAAACTCTTTATGCTGATACCATGACATGTATAATATTATCATCATCATATTGATTATCATTCACAGAGTATCTGAGCATGTTACGGATGTGACATTTGCAGTAAAAAATTGAAACATAAGTCACAGAGAATGAATCAGAATCAGAAAGAGCTTTATTGCCAGGTATATTCACACATATGGGGAATTTGTTCTGGTGACAGAGCTTCTACAAGGCAACAGAATTACAGAGACAGGACAATAAACAGATAATAAATATAATTAAAAATAGAAGTAAGTCGTGAATGCAAATATACAAATGGACAAGTGTATGTACAGCTATATTACTATATGTGCAGCTGTTATGTGCAACTTGCCATGTAAAGTGTGTTGTTAAACAAGTGTATGTGTGTATAAAAGTGTATAGCAAGTAGTGATGTTTGTTCCTAGTTATTATCATCAAGTGTTCATGAGATTGCCTGAGGGTGGAAGCTGTTTCTGTGTCGGGCTGTTCTGGTGCAGGGCTCTGTAGCGTCGACCAGAAGGTAAAGCCTGATTTATACTTTCGCCTGGCGCTGCATCGTGCACCTCACGAAACGGCAGTGGCGGTTCTAGACCAGAGTAACTGGGGGGGCTGGGCAGGGGCCACTTGTGCTTTTAGGGGGCACACTTTAACATGCATCACAAAATACTTAAACAATTATTCGAAGTCATTGTTTTCATGCATCACTCTGAAGTCTTCATAAACAAGCTTATTAAATAACTTAAACTCAAGATAATCGTCCATTATAATTCATTTGACAGGTAACTTTGTATTGTAGCAGGATAAGACATTTCTAACATTCAAGTACATCAAGGCACATTTTTGCACCTGTAAACTTTAACAGACGCAGTTGAAGTCAACTTTTTTTGCCCTCCCATTAACTTAAAATAATGTTTTCCAAGTGATCTTTAACAAACCAAGGAGATTTTGACAGTATTCCCTATAAAACAAAACAAAAATATTCTGGAGTCATAATAAGTCTTATTTCTTTAGTTTATTTCTTTTTTTTTTTTTTTTTTTTTTTTTTTTTTTTTTTTTTTTTTTTTACTTTTTTTTTTTTTTTTTTTTTTTAAAGATTTACAATCACAGAACAGTGGTATAGGTGTCTCATGTCATCATATACAATAATATGGCCATCCATTATACAATCGTCCATCGGCTATCAATTTAAGTCTTTTGTGAAGGACAAAATCAACAAAAAATAAAAATAGTCTTTCAAGATACATTCTCCAAAAACTCCCACAGAGGACTCCAGATATGCCAGAAATCATCAGATTTCTGACACAAGTCATAAGTCAGTTTTTCCAAGGGTAAGAGAATGGCAATCTGATTTATCCACATATTGACAGAAGGAATGTTAGGAGAGGACCACAACAGAAGAATACATTTTCTTGCTAGATATGTACAAAAGTGTAACACAGATTCTAGTCCATGACTAAGGTGTAGAGCAGTTTTACAATTGAGAAGATAAATAGCTGGAGATAGGGCAAAAGGTTTACCAATAATCTTCTGTACTAATTTGTGGATTTCTTTCCAGTATGTCTTAATCATGTCACAGTCCCAGAATACATGCATCACAGTACCAACATTGGATTTGCACTTAAAACAATTTTGAGAAACATTAGGAAATATCCTATTTAGACGAACTGGTGTTAAATAAGTCCTGTAAAAGAATTTAAAATTTTGCTCATGGTTTGATATTGTGGCACCTTTAAAAAATATACCAGAACAGACTGAAAGCCATTCTTCTTCACTAAAATTTGTTCCACAGTCTTTCTCCCATATGACTTTCAAGGAGGTAAAGGAGGAACACCCTACATTGGATAACACTGAGTAAAAAAAAGATATCTTCCCTTTGAGGGAAAATGAAGAATACAATTGTTTTTCCATGTCAGAAAGATCAAGACGTATCCCGCCATCCTTAAGGGATGATTCTAGAAAATGTCGTAGTTGCAAAAATTTGTAAAAGTCGTTATTTGGTAAATTAAATTCCTGTTTTAATAACTGAAATGATTTCAGGTTCCTGTTGTCAAATATCTGATCTAATTCCAAAATCCCCTTTAATCTCCATGATCGAAAACCAATGTTTTGAATAGCAGGAGGTAGATCAGGGTTACATGAAATAGGAGATTTTAAGGAAAGAGTATAAGGAATATTCAAATACTTTATCACATCTTTCCATGCTAAGAGAGTGTTTGATACTGTAAAGATGTTACATACAGAGTCAAGTTTATGTACGCTATTAATAAATGGTAAAGTACATAACAAATTTGGGGAGCTTCTCATAGATTCTATACCCAACCACTGAGAATCCATTCTATTAAGAAACCAGTTTAACATATTTTTTATTTGGGCAGACCAAAAATATAACTGAAAATTGGGTAATGAGACCCCTCCTTTTAGTTTATTTCTTAAATAAAAGCAGTCTTAAATTTTTTTAAAGCCAGTATTATTAGCCTCCTTAAGAAATATTTACTGTATATGTTTTGACTGTCTACACAACAAACCAGTTCTACAATAACTTGACTAATTATTCTAGCTGTCCTAGTTAACAAGTCTTTAAATTACACTTTAATCTGAATCAAAGACTACAGAATACTTAATAGGACTTTGTCTGAATACAACTTGCAAAATCTTGCAAAATAACTACAATATTCTGCACTGACTATCACCATGGGAAAGATAAAAAGTAGTTATTAGAAAATAAACTATTGTTTAAAAGCGTGTTGTTAATAATCATGTGTTGAAGACTCGTGCTTGATGTCACAACTGAAAACAAAAATGAATGGAGGCAAAACTAAACGAGTTGAATATTATACCTTTACATGAGCGTGACTGAAAACTACATTTAATCATTGTGTTGCATCTGTTCTCCGGTACTTGCCGACTGTTTGTAAATTCAAGACTGCATTTCCTAACGTAAAACTATGTACACTCAATTTCTGATTAATTGTAGCCTCTGCATAGCCGAGGACTTCCTCTATTAAAAGTGTTAAAATCGCTATTGAAAACAGCAGTCTAACATAATCAACAGTGGACATTTTGATAGTGTTCCACAACATGAACATGACTGAATCTTTTTATTGATTTTATTGATAGAACGCTGTCATCTGGTTATCTCTATGATGATCACGCATGGACTGATCCTTTAAATGTGTGTACAGGCGTACCGGTTTCATACAACATCTCTTAAAAGTGGTTCATATCCAACTCAAATCAAACGCAGCGCCGCGAGAACTGTTTGCTCGAGTCTCAAAAAAAAAATAATGCGCTCCGCCGGCCGCAATCATGTCGCGCACCCCCAAAGCAAACCTCTGCAAACACATCGATGACGTCACATTCGCCGTGCGCACTCAAGCGAACTAGCGGACACGTCGAGCATAAACCTGGCTTAACAGTTCAAAGAGGCAGTGTGCTGGGTGTGAGGGGTCCAGAGTGATTTTGGCAGCCCTTCTGCTCGCTCTGGATTAGTACAGTTCTTGGAGAGTAGGGAGGGCTGTACCAATGATTCGCTCAGCAGACCGAACTATTGGACGTAGTCTTTGGAGGTCGGATTTGGTAGCTGAGCTAAACCAGACATGCTCACAGTTTATTGAAATATATTATCCAGAACAGCTGACCACAGCGTCGGTGCAAGTCAAATAATTCTGTTTCAGCTTTGACATTAGATTATTTAACCTGTTTTAATGAAAAACTTGAAAACATGACTATATTGTTTGTTTGTCTATAAAAGGCTTCTTGATTTAAGAGTGTTTAGATATTTGGACGTGGAACAAGTAAAAAACTGGAGTATTTAGTGCAGTGTGTGAAGATCACCTCGCTCAAAACATGATTGTAAAGGAAAGTCTGCTCTGGGTTATTCACGCTGTCCTCTGAACAGCAAGACTCTGCTGGTGTTTGAGCGTCTGCTTTGATCAGGTGTGTTTGCGAGCGTTTTTGTGACCTTTCACTGCTTTTGAGCTGTTCATGTATGTGTGTGCGTGTGTGTGCGTGTGCGTGCGTGCGTGTGTGCGTGTGCGTGTGTGTGTGTGTGTGTGTGTGTGTGTGTGTGTGCGCGCGTGTGTGCGTGTGTGTGTGTGTGTGTTTAGAGACGAATCTACAGCCTTTCATCTACTGGAGGAAGAGTTTGGTTCTGCCTGTCTGATCTGCTTGACTGTGTTTGTCATGGTGTGTCTACCTGCGGCGCTGTCTAACACACACAAACTCATATAGTGATATTCTCTACAGTAATATATATGTGCAGATACATTAGATTAGTCACTATCAAAGACAAAACTGATTAACTCATCTAACTGAAGATTACAGTAGAGCTGGAAAAACTAACATTACAATATTTTCATTTAATGTGATATTCACTCACCGGCCACTTTATTAGGTACACCTGTCCAACTGCTCTTTAATGCAAATGTCTAATCAGCCAATCACATGGCAGCAGCTCAATGCATTTAGGCATGTAGACATGGTCAAGACGATCTGCTGCAGGTCAAGGCGAGCATCAGAATGGGGAAGAAAGGGGATTTAAGAGACTTTGAACGTGGCATGGTTGTTGGTGCCAGACGGGCTGCTCTGAGTATTTCAGAAACTGCTGATCTACTGGGATTTTCACGCACAACCATCTCTAGGGTTTACAGAGAATGGTCCGACAAAGAGGAAATATCCAGTGAGCGGCAGTTCTGTGGGCGCAAATGCCTTGTTGATGTCAGAGGAGAATGGCCAGACTGGTTCCAGCTGATAGAAAGGCAACAGTAACTCAAATAAGCACTCGTTACAACCGAGGTCTGCAGAAGAGCATCTCTGAACACACAACACGTCCAACCTTGAGGCGGATGGGCTACAGCAGCAGAAGACCACACCGGGTGCCGCTCCTGTCAGCTAAGAACAGGAAACTGAGGCTACAATTCACACAGGCTCACCAAAACTGGACAAGAGAAGATTGGAGAGAAACGTTGCCTGGTCTGATGAGTCTCCATTTCTGCTGCCACATTCGGATGGTCGGCTCAGAATTTGGCCTCAACAACATGAAAGCATGGATCATCCTGCCTTGTATCAGCGGTTCAGGCTGGTGGTGGTGGTGTAATGGTGTGGGGGAGATTTTCTTGGCACACTTTGGGTCCATTAGTACCAATTGAGCATGGTGTCAACGCCACAGCCTACCTGAGTATTGTTGCTGACCATGTCCATCCCTTTATGACCACAGTGTCTCCATCTTCTGATGGCTACTTCCAGCAGGATAACGCACCATGTCATAAAGCGCCAATCATCTCAGACTGGTTTCTTGAACATGACAATGAGTTCACTGTACTCAAATGGCCTCCACAGTCACCAGAGCTCAATCCAATAGAGCACGTTTTGGATGTGGTGGAACAGGAGATTGGCATCATGGATGTGCAGCCGACAAATCTGCAGCAACTGTGTGATGCTATCATGTCAATATGGAGCAAAATCTCTGAGGAATATTTCCAGTACCTTGATAAATCTACGCCATGAAGGATTAAGGCAGTTCTGAAGGCAAAAGGGGGCAAACCCGGTACTAGTAAGGTGTACCTAATAAAGTGGCCGGTGAGTGTATATTGCAATATAAATGCATTTTCACTAGATGACTTGAATAGCTTGTAAAAAATTCATCACTTTAGATCCGAATGAACCGCCAACTGTTCCAGCATGTTTTACACAGCGGATGCCCTTCCAGCTGCAACCCAGCACTGGGAAACACCCATACACACTCATTCATACACACATTCATACACTACGGCCAATTTAGTTCATCAATTCCCCTATAGCGCATGTGTTTGGACTGTGGGGGAAACCGGAGCACCCGGAGGAAACCCACACCAACACGGGGAGAACATGCAAACTCCACACAGAAACAGCAACTGACCCAGCTGGGACTTGAACCAGCGACCTTCTTGCGGTGAGGCCACAGTGCTAACCACTGAGTCACCGTGTCGCCCTGTGATGTTTACATGCAGCAGTATAATATGGTGTATATTCAGTGAGGAACAGATAAAGGTTGTGCTCGTTTATGCTGAGCAGTGTGTATATCTATCAGATTTCAGTGTGGTTGTTTTTGGGACGGCCTGTTTTCCCTTGATGAGACTTTGATGATGTTGATACGTGTGTGTGTGTGTGTGTGTGTGTGTGAGTGTGTGTGTGTGAGTCTGTTTGTGCCGTTGAATAATTTCTGCTGCAGAAATGAGTGTTTTCCTCATGTAATATTAACAGCAGCAATCGTCTGGCTGAAGCAGACGTGTGTGTGTGTGTGTGTGTGTGTGTGTGTGTGTGTGTGTGTGTGTGTGTGCGTGTGTGCTTGATGTATTAATATGCTCCACGCACAGTGATTGACATCAAAAGCTGCTTTCAAAGAGTGTGTGTGGATTAACACACACACACACACACACACACACACACACACACACACACACACACACACACACACACACACACACACACACACACACACACACACAGAGAGTATGTGTGTGTATGTGCGTGTATATGAGTGTGTGTGTACTGTGTATGTGTGTGTGTGTACTGTGTATGACTGTGTGTGTGCATATGTGTGAGTGTTTATGCGTGTGTGAGTGTGTGTGTGTTTATGTGTGCGTGCGTGTATATCAGAGTGTGTGTACTGTGTATGAGCGTGTGTGTGTGTGTCAGTTTATGTGTGTGTGCATTTGAGTGTGTGTACTGTGTATGACTGTGTGTGTGCATATGTGTGAGTGTTTATGCGTGTGTAAGTGTGTGTATGTTTATGTGTGCGCGTGTTTGTGTGTGTGTGAGGGTGTGTGTGCGTGCGTGTATGAGTGTGTGTGTACTGTGTATGAGCGTGTGTGTGAGTGTGAGAGTTTATGTGTGTGTGCGTTAGGGCTGGGCGATATGGCAAAAAAAAAAATCTCGATTTTTTTCATAAAGTTTGACCGATTCACGATTTCGATTTTTTATTTATTTTTTTATTATTTTTTTTTTACTGTGTAACTACCTTACCAGCTTACCTTGTTCATTTAAATTTAAATAAATGCTGAAACTAGTTTTTTTCATGCTCACTTGTAAAAGAAAAGCAATAGTGTGACTAAACGCGGTTATGGCACTCTCTCATATAGGGATGCTAAACATAGCTACAATAGAAGTCACAGCAGGTCATATGTTGTGCAGCTTTGGTCAAATTTTATTTGGAGAGAAAATGACCAAAATGTAACTTGAAGATTAAAAAGGATTGGAGGGGAAATAAATATTCAAATCTCTGTACATAACAGAAAAATAAACAATGATAATGCAGCAATAGTTTATCTGTATTAGTGGCATGGCAGAAATATATATTTGGACAGGCCTTGTCAAAGTGAGCGGGCAGTTTTACTAATAAAAAATATAGCACTTAAATTATTTCATAACAATCAATAAAATAACAGCGGTTTTATATCAAAAAATAGTAATGATATAAAATATACTACATTTTGATGGTAAAATATAACCATTTAAACGATTTCAGTATTCAAACATTAAATAACGAATGCATCAAGTTAAATATAAAACGAATGAAACAACACAGCATATCAGGATATAAAGGACTATATTTAGCAAAATGCTGCTCTTTTATCTTTGTAATTTTATAGTTTTATTTTTGTTATTTTAATTATTTTTTGTCTTCATAAATAACTAACGAGCTATAGACAAATATCTGCTTGACGTTTTAGAAAATATTTGTGCGTAGCTACACCAGTATATATTAAAGATCACCGTGAAAAAAAAACCCCACAGAAACCTGTTACATATCTATATACATTTAAAGGTCTATCTTATATTTAACTGAATTGTATAATGGCCTATAGCTGAAATGTTGGAAATTGCTTTATTTTTATAAAACATTTGTCGATACGTATTGATATTTTTTTTGGAGTACAAACTACCGACATTTAAGAATCCATATTTATTTTATTTATTCATTCATTTTACTTGTTTATTGGTGCATATATGGGTTATGATTTAATTCATACAGTACCTTGGACAGCTACTGTGCCACTCCGTAATTCAAGCAAAAGTCCAAATTTAAGAAAGATTTGACTTTCTGCGGTGACCGACATTTACAACACGCCGTAACCGTCGTTCAGGTGGTGCACGGGTCCCCGTCTCGCAGCTCGCGCGGGAGACACAGACGGCTGCGGGACGCGAACAACAGCACGACGCGCATGGAAACATTCGTGAAGCTGGCTGTCTGACTGCGGGGCGCTTGTTGCTCTAGCGGGAAAATGTCCCGGTGTTCCCAAAGGCCGGTCCGCCCTGGCGCGCTTCCGCTACCAGCTGTGGCAGCACATCAACAGAGCCGCGACGTCAACACACTGAATCAGCACAATTCAGCACGGTTGTCTAACAGTTTAGAACGGTTTGGCACGATAGTGGAAAAGCGGCTTTAATATTTTTATTAAAAAAACGCGATTCCTCGATTTTGTAAAAAATAAAATCGTCTTAAACGTAAATTCGAATTAATCGAAAAAATCGGAAAAACCGCCCAGCCCTAGTGTGCGTATGCGTGAGTGTTTATGCGAGTGTGAGGGTGAGTGTGTGTATGTATGTATATGAGTTTGTGTGTGTGTGTGTGTGTGTGTGTGTGTGTGTGTGTGTGTGTGTGTGTGTGTGTGTGTGGGGGTGATGCAGTGTTGCATGTTCAGAGATGTGTTTGCAGTTTGCTCTTCTACAGTGCAGGATTCCTGTCGTCTGTTGTTGGTGTTGTGTGTATGTGTGTGTGTGTGTGTGTATATGTGTGTGTGTGTGTGTGTGTGTGTGTGTGTGTGTGTTTGCTCACAGGCTGTTCTCAGCTTTAGATGTTGTAAGAATGTTGTGGCGCTGTGTAATAATGTCACAGAACGCACCCAGAGCTCCTCAGACTGTGTGAACGGCGTGCTTGTTGGTGTTTACATTCATTTCTATTAATTAGTCTTTCAGCCAATCAGATTCAGTGTTACACCTTGTGCAGGAAGGGATTTCACAGCTCGGCCAGTAACTGTGTGTGTGTGTGTGTGTGTGTGTGTGTGTGTGTGTGTGTGTGTGTGTGTGTGTGTGTGTGTGTGTGTGTGTGTGTGTGTGTGTGTGTGTGTGTGTGTGTGTTTGTGTGAGGAAGCTGCTGGAGCCGAAGTGACTTTGTAGAAGACTTTTCCTTGCATTGTTGTTGGATGAACAGAAGCCAACACACACACACACACACACACACACACACACACACACACACACACACACACACACACACACACACACACACACACACACACACACACACACACACACACACACACACACAGCCACTGCACAGATCACACACACACTTGTACAGCTATCTTTATGAGGACTTCCCATGGGCGTATTGATGTGTGTACTGTACAGACTGTATATTCTCTAAACTCAACCCTCACAGCAAACACTCTGCACTGTTACATCTTCACAATCCTTGTGACGTCACCTATAGGTTTCTGAACAACGCAAAAGAAGCTACCAGTAGGCGTGGCCAACCGTCGCCATTTTGTTCGCGCATCATCGCACCGACTGAGGGATACCAAACAAGGGCAAAGAGGCGGAGCGTGAGCGGAACTACACACGCCTGCTGGCATTCAGCTTAGACAGGCTTTCCTATGGGAGAAACTCTTAATACTTCATTACCTGCGACTCGTTTGTGTTCTGACCACATGTGCTTGGTTGTACACTATATCAATAAAGTGTTTAGTCTTTTAAAAACTCTGCTGTAACACATTGAGCCACTAAACATTGTTCTTATGACGTTTTTCTACAGGAGGAAAATGTGAATGACTTCCAAACACTTCAGATATAGTCTGTGTTAGTAAATGCAGGACTGCTGATGAACTCCAGCAGCACACTGTATGACAACGCTTCAGATTACTGTTCTAGAGCCTACAGCTAATCAATCTGTCAGATTCTGGAGTGCATTACAGCTCTGAAGAACATTATAAATGATCTGAAATAAAACAAATACATTCATAGAGATGGTGTATAAGTATATAATTTCACTCACCTGTGAAATGGAGGCCATGTGAATGGTTTGTGAGCACAATTAAGTGCACACAGCATGCCATATCATCTGATAACTGCAGGAAATAATTCCTAAAGGCAACTGACTGTGTAAAGCCACATAAAACAATACAAAAATATGATGAATATGCCGAGTTCAGCGGCTAATTAGCCAGAATCAGCTGAGGTGACTGCGACCAGCGAGACCTAGCTGTCACTCCAGTGGCCACGCCCTTAATTATGCAAACTTAATATAACTTAATAAAAACGAAACGGATGAGTTTCAAATAAATTCACCCCCTCACAGTTGTCATGAAGGGTAATATTAGCTATATGCACCAAAGCCATCTTTTCTGCCAGGCTGTAAACATGTTTTTATCAGCTGTAAAAATGGCCAATTTATCAATGCAGTCAGAAAACATTTGGATTTCCTGGAGCCCCCAAAGGCGAGTCGATGAATTGCAGTTTTAGTTACTTCCATATGGGCTTCCTGAGGGAGAGCGGGAGGTTGCGGTAGGGAAAGTAATTGAAAAAATTGACCTGGAAAATTAGATCGGTTATCAGTTCTGAATGTCGATTTCGATTAATGGCCCAGCCTTACCCACAACATAAGGAATACAATACATAAGGAATAATATGAAGAGTTTCGTTGCAAAATGAGATGTATCTATTTTGAGAAATGTTGGTTATTTGACATTATTATGTAAGACATCAACAGTCAAGTTCCTTCACAATTTTTGAACATTAAACTATTACTTGAGCTCAGTGAAGGCCAGGAACACATGTTCTTCAAATCCAGGATATTTTTTATTCAATTTTATGTCCATAAATAGGTCAAAAACCATGCCGAAATGCAACATATTTATCTTAACATTGTCAAACATCTTAAATTGGTTAAAAAAAACAATAGATCATAAATATATGGAATAATATATACAAAGATTTATTAATAATAATACGATTCTGAGTTAGTTTTAGCCAGAACATACACAACACAACATAGCATAACTTTTTTTTTTTTTTGCAAAACGCTCTATATCCACCTTAGGCTATATTACTACTGTAATACCATTAAGAAAAGCTAGTGAATCAATGTTTTGCTTGATAAGTAAGATTAACCGATCACACTAGTTTCCAGGCAGAGCTTCATGCAAGGAAACGGGAGCGCGCACGCCTTTTAAACAGTCGCGCACATCACATCAGCTTTTGGCACATGTGATCATCCTCTCATTCGGTATTCACCTGCTCGCACAAACACAGTGATCTTTGTCAGTCGTGCTGCTTCTCGATTCTAATTGCTCCTTATTGTCGAACCCTGCTTTTAAGAAAACTACATCGAAATCCATGACATTATAGCTTGACTTTGAAGCTTTGATTCCCTGACTGACAGACAGCAGCTGATCAGTGACAGCCTACGTGACTGACAGCTCGCCTACAGTATAAACAGTTAAATGCTAAACGTTTTTTAGTTAGCCTATTGAATCCTCTTTTTAAAAATATATGTTTTTGTTTTGATGTTATCGTTAAATCAATGAGCAAACTCGGAGCACTTCACCGCCGGCGACTCTCTTCCCAGGGGATGCTGAGCTCGCGCATCCTGAACGTTCTATAACCAGGGCCGGCGCATCCATAGAGGCGACCCAGGCGGCCGCCTAGGGCGACAGAATAGGCGGCGTCTGTGACAATCTCCCCACCGGCCAGTTCCTCGCTGTCGTACACACAATCACACCCGTCTCTCGTTTTCGCTTTCAGTTTGAGGGCGGCATGATCATCTTTTGCCTAGAGCTCCAGTTCAGTTTGCTCCGGCCCCGTCTATAACCGTTATATCGCACTTTGTAAAGAAACTGGTGTGGCGGATATCGCGTTTTGTGAAAAAATACATTTTAAAGTAGGCCTAAAGTGTACATTCTTCAATGTTATTAATGACAGCAATTCACACATAGATTAAGGTACATCTGAACAGTGATTTCCAATAATAAAATCCAAATCTCAAAATAATTTGCCCTTAACTATACATATATACTGTACACACACACACACACACACACACACACACACACACACACACACACACACACACACACACACACACACACACACACACACACACACACACACACACACACACACACACACACACACACACACACACTTCCTCATTTGCTGGAGTTTGGTGCTGTTAAAACACATGTGTGAGACGTGTGTCACTATAAACATTTCCTCCTCCTCACATTTACCACCACTGTCAGTGTAATACCGCGGTACATATGAGCTCAGTTCACAGAGAGATACACTCTAATAAATGCTGGGTTGATTTTAATTCAATGTTGAGTTAAATATGAACAAATCCAAACATTTGGTTAAAAAGTGTCATTTAAGTTGAATAAAAAAACAATTCATTATTGCGTGTGTCCATATTTGACTCAGTGTTATGTTAAAACAGCCCAGCATTTCTTTAGTGTCTATAACGTGTATAAGAGAAAGAGTGGGTTTAGACGATTACTCCTTCATCTGTCACTGACTCTGGGTCAGCAGAAGTTTTAGAATATTTTGCATGCGCCACATTTTCAGATCATATTCAGTCGCTTCATAATGATAAGTGTGTGTGTGTGTGTGTGTGTGTGTGTGTGTGTGTGTGTGTGTGTGTGTGTGTGAAACACTTTAGAAATCCTGATGATGTAAGTCAAAGCTGATGCTGTAAAACCTTTGTGTCTGTGCACGTGTGTGTGTGCTTCAGTGTGCAGATTAATAATGAAACTTCAGAAGGCAAAGTTACACACACATGCACACACTCAAACATACGCACACACACACACATTTTCTGGAGCTGTGTTTGCTCTGCAGTTTGAGCTGAATCGGCTGTACTGTCAGATATTTTGTTCAGATATTTAGCTTCAGTCTCTCTCTCTCTCTCTGTGTTTACTCGTACCGTCCTGTACCACGCAGCTCAGTGTGTGTGTGTGCATTTTTGTGGAATAGATATCTGAGTGAGTGCGTGTGTGTGTGTGTGTTTATGTTTGTGTAATTGAGTGTTTGTGACTGCTTGTCTGGGTCTGTGTGTGTGCATATCTGAGTGTGTGTGTGTGTGTGTGTGTGTGTGTGTGTGTGTGTGTGTGTGGACATTTGTGTGTGTGCATTTTTGTGTGTGTGGAATAGATGACTGTGTGTGTGTGTGTGTGTGTGTGTGTGTGTGTGTGTGTTTGTGTGTGTGTGAGACTTTGTGTGATTGAGTGTTTGTGAGTGCTTGTCTGAATCTGTCTGTCTGTGTGTGTGTGTCTATACCATAGACTGTAAAAGATATGGACGTAGTATCTGTGACATCACCCATAGTTTTCTGAAGAACCCAAAAGAAGCTACCAGTAGGCGCGGTATGTTGCTCAGGTTAGTGTATACTCCATCAGCTGAGTGATGGTCAGGTTAGTGTATACTCCATCAGCTGAGTAATGGTCAGGTTAGTGTATACTCCATCAGCTGAGTAATGCTCAGGTTAGTGTATACTCCATCAGCTGAGTAATGCTCAGGTTAGTGTATACTCCATCAGCTGAGTAATGCTCAGGTTAGTGTATACTCCATCAGCTGAGTAATGGTCAGGTTAGTGTATACTCCATCAGCTGAGTAACGGTCAGGTTAGTGTATACTCCATCAGCTGAGTAATGCTCAGGTTAGTGTATACTCCATCAGCTGAGTAATGCTCAGGTTAGTGTATACTCCATCAGCTGAGTAATGCTCAGGTTAGTGTATACTCCATCAGCTGAGTAATGGTCAGGTTAGTGTATACTCCATCAGCTGAGTAATGCTCAGGTTAGTGTATACTCCATCAGCTGAGTAATGGTCAGGTTAGTGTATACTCCATCAGCTGAGTAATGCTCAGGTTAGTGTATACTCCATCAGCTGAGTAATGGTCAGGTTAGTGTATACTCCATCAGCTGAGTAATGGTCAGGTTAGTGTATACTCCATCAGCTGAGTAATGGTCAGGTTAGTGTATACTCCATCAGCTGAGTAATGCTCAGGTTAGTGTATACTCCATCAGCTGAGTAATGGTCAGGTTAGTGTATACTCCATCAGCTGAGTAATGCTCAGGTTAGTGTATACTCCATCAGCTGAGTAATGCTCAGGTTAGTGTATACTCCATCAGCTGAGTAATGCTCAGGTTAGTGTATACTCCATCAGCTGAGTAATGGTCAGGTTAGTGTATACTCCATCAGCTGAGTAATGCTCAGGTTAGTGTATACTCCATCAGCTGAGTAATGGTCAGGTTAGTGTATACTCCATCAGCTGAGTAATGCTCAGGTTAGTGTATACTCCATCAGCTGAGTAATGCTCAGGTTAGTGTATACTCCATCAGCTGAGTAATGGTCAGGTTAGTGTATACTCCATCAGCTGAGTAATGGTCAGGTTAGTGTATACTCCATCAGCTGAGTGATGCTCAGGTTAGTGTATACTCCATCAGCTGAGTAATGCTCAGGTTAGTGTATACTCCATCAGCTGAGTAATGCTCAGGTTAGTGTATACTCCATCAGCTGAGTAATGCTCAGGTTAGTGTATACTCCATCAGCTGAGTAATGGTCAGGTTAGTGTATACTCCATCAGCTGAGTAATGGTCAGGTTAGTGTATACTCCATCAGCTGAGTAATGCTCAGGTTAGTGTATACTCCATCAGCTGAGTAATGCTCAGGTTAGTGTATACTCCATCAGCTGAGTAATGGTCAGGTTAGTGTATACTCCATCAGCTGAGTAATGGTCAGGTTAGTGTATACTCCATCAGCTGAGTAATGCTCAGGTTAGTGTATACTCCATCAGCTGAGTAATGCTCAGGTTAGTGTATACTCCATCAGCTGAGTAATGGTCAGGTTAGTGTATACTCCATCAGCTGAGTAATGGTCAGGTTAGTGTATACTCCATCAGCTGAGTAATGGTCAGGTTAGTGTATACTCCATCAGCTGAGTAATGGTCAGGTTAGTGTATACTCCATCAGCTGAGTAATGGTCAGGTTAGTGTATACTCCATCAGCTGAGTAATGGTCAGGTTAGTGTATACTCCATCAGCTGAGTAATGCTCAGGTTAGTGTATACTCCATCAGCTGAGTAATGGTCAGGTTAGTGTATACTCCATCAGCTGAGTAATGGTCAGGTTAGTGTATACTCCATCAGCTGAGTAATGGTCAGGTTAGTGTATACTCCATCAGCTGAGTAATGCTCAGGTTAGTGTATACTCCATCAGCTGAGTGATGCTCAGGTTAGTGTATACTCCATCAGCTGAATAATGGTCAGGTTAGTGTATACTCCATCAGCTGAGTAATGGTCAGGTTAGTGTATACTCCATCAGCTGAGTAATGCTCAGGTTAGTGTATACTCCATCAGCTGAATAATGGTCAGGTTAGTGTATACTCCATCAGCTGAGTAATGGTCAGGTTAGTGTATACTCCATCAGCTGAGTAATGGTCAGGTTAGTGTATACTTCATCAGCTGAGTAATGCTCAGGTTAGTGTATACTCCATCAGCTGAGTAATGCTCAGGTTAGTGTATACTCCATCAGCTGAGTAATGCTCAGGTTAGTGTATACTCCATCAGCTGAGTAATGCTCAGGTTAGTGTATACTCCATCAGCTGAGTAATGCTCAGGTTAGTGTATACTCCATCAGCTGAGTAATGGTCAGGTTAGTGTATACTTCATCAGCTGAGTAATGCTCAGGTTAGTGTATACTCCATCAGCTGAGTAATGCTCAGGTTAGTGTATACTCCATCAGCTGAGTAATGCTCAGGTTAGTGTATACTCCATCAGCTGAGTAATGCTCAGGTTAGTGTATACTCCATCAGCTGAGTAATAAACTATTTCGGCTCAGAGTAATGTTTGTCTGTCTGATGTTTGTGTTTTGTGTCCAGTAGTTGTGTAACAGTCAGGATAAAGCAGATCCAGTGGGTTGTTATCTCAGAATAAAGCCTTCAGTCTTCTAGAGCAGTTGCTGAATAAAAGCACAGTCATTACTTTGAACACAGGAGTTTAGCAAACAGACATTATTTCCCAGCATGCTCTGCTTTCTGAGAGCCCGAGTGTTCTCATCATCCGCTCTCTAATTAGCAGTAAATCTACAGAGAGCGGCCGGCCGACCAACCAACCGGCGTGTGTGTGTGTGTGTGTGTGTGTGTGTGTGTGTGTGTGTGTGTGTGTGTGTGTGTGTGTGTGTGTCTGTGTGTGTTCGGTTTAATTTGACATTTAGAAGAGCAGTGGAGCAGATACAGAGAGCAGAGAATGATCTCACACACACACACACCTGCTGATGGACACTGTGTGTGTGTTTGTGTGTTGGTGAGTTTGTTTGCATGCGTGTTGATGTGTGCGAGTGTCTTGTGTGTGTCTGTGTTTGAGCATATGTGTGTGTGTGTGTTTCTGTATGGTGTGTATGTGATGGTGTATGTTTGTACATGTGTGTTGTGGTGTGTGTGTGTGAGTGTATGTGTGTTTAAGTGATTTTCTGCATGTATGTTTGTGTGTTTGAGAGAGTGTGTGTGTCTGGGAGTGTGTTTTTGTGTGCGTGTTTGGGCATTTGTGTGTGTGTGTGTCTGGGAATGTGTTGTGGTGTGTGTGTGTGAGTGTTTGTGTTAGAGCTGCACGATTAATTGATATCTATTCGACCCCCTAGACCAGGGGTGGGCAAACTCAGTCCTGGAGGGCCGGTGTCCTGCACAGTTTAGCTCCAACTCTAATCAAACACACCTGAACATGCTAATCAGTGTCTTCAAGAGCACTAGAAATCTGTAAGCAGGTGTGTTTGGTTAGAGTTGGAGCTAAACTGTGCAGGACACCGGCCCTCCAAGACCGAGTTTGCCCACCCCTGCCCTAGACAATCTTAATCCAGCATTTCTAGATTCTGCCAATCATATTTTCAAGTTCAGGAGAGAAGCAAAGGCGGCCAATATTGTCTCAGAGTATACACATTTTGCAGGTAAATATAAGAATTGGCATACATGTGGGTTCAGCTGTTGGGGATATAAAATGTATTGTTACACAGTATGGAGAAAAGTCCCATAGGGGAGTGTGCCAGTCAGTTTTCATGAGGGGTGCTGGATTTGGATAGAGCACGTTTCAGGTCTAAGTATCCAAAAGAGGGTTCCCAGGTAGCAAATAATTTTTCGTTAGAATTGGACCTGATAAATCTGAGCCTTTCCAAGTGGATAACGGAGGCCATATCCATTAACCAGGTTCAAAAAGAAGGAGGTAAAGGAGATTTCCAGTTTTTTGGTATTAGCCGCTTGGCCACAGTCATGCCTAGAGTAAGGGCTTGTTGGAGATGTTTTGGAAGGGTGAGGGAGTGCTCTGAAACACCAAAAATAGCAAGCTCTGTGTCCGGTTGGAGGGAAATATTATAGGCCTTGGAGTATAAATCAAAAATGTTTGTCCAAAAATTGAACAAAGTAGGGCAAAACCAAAATGCATGAGCTGTGGTGTTCTCCGTAATTTGACACTTGTCACACATAGGTGAAATAGAGGGAAACATTTTGAGTAATTTGGTTTTGGTATAGTGCACAAATGTCTCATTTTACCATTAGAAAAAAAAATGTTCTAATAATGTTGTTAATGACAGATTGCAACATAATAATTTAACTTTAAAATTATAAATAGTTGTATTCTGATATCGTCACTTTACTGTGCATTAATGACCAGGACATATTTAAAGTCTGTTCAAGTCCAACATTCAAAGTCTATTAATGTAGCATTTTAACCAACAGTAGAGCTACATATAATACTATTACTGTTGTTTTTCCATTTCGTCACCTCAGAATTATAAGGGTCTATCTGCCATTTTTGTCAAAATTGAGTTATTGCCATTAGGGATGCAACGATTAACCCGTTTCACTATTAACCGCGCTTTAATTCTTCACGGTTAATTAATCGTAAAGGCTTCTCAACACCGCGTTTCTGCACAGAACAAAACTGCAGCAACTAAACAAAGTTATGCCAACTGTGCGCTAGTTTGTACACCGAGACTACTAACCACGCACACTGGATTAACTATGACTGAGGCTGCGTCCCAATTCGCATACTTATACTACGACCTAAAAGTATGTACTTTTTTTGTGGAGGAAAAATATCTACTTTTGAGTGTGTAACAGAAAGGTATGCAAGCTTTGGGACATACTTCCTCGTTACACAGATCGTTGTGTTGCTTAGTTAAGAGCCCTGTCAATCATCCACATTTCTGTCGTATTTAATGTCCTCCCTTATTGGAGAAGCCGCAGCAGAATAATCTCCCATTCACGAGTCTTTCATGCAGAGAAATCTCCTCAGGTGTTTGGATAATTCTGCATTCAGACGGTAATGTCCAAACACGTCTTTATATAAGTTCAGTATTGGTGTTGCAGATGAAATATAACACAGACAACACTATTTAAACATTCTCCAGTGGGCTAGATATTAATGAACAGTCATACAAACATCTTTACAGAAGCCTCTCTGCTTGACGGTTGGTCTTGTGCGTCCATCATGTTTGTAGTTTGTTTACACTTTTCACCCGCGTTTTGTAGTTCTAATCGAATTCACGTCCAACGCGCAATGCACTGTGGGCAATATCAGCGGTTAGAGTATGCACGCTTCTACACTTAACATTTTGACCGGAAATAGAAAACCATCCGGGAGTTTTTGGCATACTTTTTTCAACATATTACGATTTGGGACATACTAATTCTATTTTCACATACTATTTAGGACGGATAGTATGCGGATTGGGACGCAGCATGAGGCTATTAAGTAAGGCAAGCTCGTGCAAGTTCATTATTTCCAATGGAGGGACGCGCACGTGACGCAATGCGCTCACGCTTTTCAGGCGCACTAGTTGAGATGGGGGCTTTTGTGAGCACGGGAACCGCAAACGGCTGAAGTTTGAAGAAGAAGCAATGAAAAGTACACAGTTTGGCAAACCCACTTAAAGTTAGAAACATTGACGCCGATGAGAGGATCATGCGGTGAATGTTGATCCGCCAGCCGAGATCAATCGAGTGATTTCAGAGAGAGCGCTGAAAGACTCGGTGGATAAGCTGTTTAATGGCCCGAATCCGTTGCATTCACTGCGTGTTCAGCGCAAATGGACGCTAAATGTAAAATCTAACAGTGTATAGATCTTTGCCAAAGAAGCTTGACTTTACTAAGTTTAAACTGAAACTTCGGCTCATGACAAAGAATGGTACTGTGCAGGTGGTCATCGTGAGAATCCTGCTCTGCCTGCTCTGTTATTGGGTCGGCTGACTCGCCTGCTTTATTCCACAAACACAGAAATGTAAATCAGCGCATAACGAGACCGAGCATTTAAAATAACACAAACCCAAACCAAAACCTTTAAAGAGTGGTAGTAGTGAAACTTTCATTCTTTTCTTTTGTCTGATCTGTCTGGTTATTATATTGACATGCGTATAAAAACAATAGTGCAAAATGCATATTTCTTACTGCAATGCTTCATTTTTGTTTGATGCAAACCATAGATTTATTTCTCATAAAGTAACAGCAGGACTTTTTATAGCAGATAACTCACATTCAAGCACATTCAAGACGGCATGATAATGTTATTCAGTGTTAGTATTATTGTCATCATCGACATTATTAATATTTTATAATTATTGGACACTCATTTAGGAATTATTGCACAAATATCAATAATCATACAGAATTCATAACAGAATTAGTTGGTTGTTTCTGGTTTTTGTTTGTCCTGATTGATGTGGTTTATAAATACAATAAATCCGTTAATATACAATTTTGCAGTGGTGCTCCTACATTTTTTATGATTCTCCTAAAATTTTTAAGTTGGGAGCACCAGTGCTACCAGGTAAAAAAATTAATTTCAAGCCCTGCATTAGACAAATGCTATTTATTTATTTATTTATTTATTGTTCTGTCATTTGTTTACAGTCTAAAAATTATGCATGTTTAAATGTCAAAAAATTTACTTATTTTTAAGCACAACGAGAGACATGGACTATTGTTTGTTTCTAATATTATTATGTGCTGTATTAATCAGGTACTGAGCAGCAGTAAATAACACTTTCAAATAAGGAGTTTTCATGTGATTTTCTAAACTAGTCGTGTTTTGAAATTAATAAATACTTAATAATCGTGATAACCGTGAAACCGTGATTATTTCTCAGACTATAATCGTACAAAATCTATAATCGTTGCATCCCTAATTGACATATTCTTATTAAATGACAACTTATTTACATTATGGGGTGTTTTTTATAAGTTGTTTATATTTTAAGACTTTTTATTTAAAAAATAAATGTTACACACATTCTGTTAGCTATAGAATGCAAAAACTTTGAAGCTCAAAATCTCACAATCATTCAGACTGCAGATAGAAAATCCTGATCTTTATTTCAAGCAGAAAAATCGCGATTCTCATAGCCAGAATCGTGCAGCTCTAGTTTGTGTGTGCGCATTTGCGTGTGTGATTTTGATTGTGTGTTTGTGTGTATATCTGTTGGTCTGCAAATATGTATGTGATTGTGTGTGTGTGTGTGTGTGTGTGTGTGTCCTAAATCTCCTAAATGTGAATTGTCCTGCATTATGTAAATGTTGGAGCACCTTTGGAAATGTGTTGATGATCCCTGTGTGTGTGTGTGTGTGTGTGTGTGTGTGTGTGTGTGTGTGTGTGTGTGTGTGTGTGTGTGTGTGTGTGTGTGTGTGTGTGTGTGTGTGTGTGTGTCCTAAATCTCCTAAATGTGAATTGTCCTGCATTATGTAAATGTTGGAGCACCTTTGGAAATGTGTTGATGATCCCTGTGTGTGTGTGTGTGTGTGTGTGTGTGTGTGTGTGTGTGTGTGACCCATTAAATCAGCATTTTGTCATATATTCAGTGTAATTATTTATGTTTTCTATTTAAAGTGTGATTCTGTATTCATCCTTAATGGTTTTGATGGGATCTGATGTAAATATTTAATTCTGACTCAATCTTTAATGGTTGAACTAAATGTGAGGAGATTATTCATTTCTGAGTTTGATCCACACTGAGAAGTTCTAGGAAAAAGTCATTAGAGATCCTCAAAAACTCAGTTCAGTTCACAAGTGGAGCTCAAAGACACTTTTGGAAACGATGTTTTTAGTGATTGTTTGTGTTATTTGTTGTTATTTGTATGTTAGTTTTTGTACAATGCAGGATTATAAAGGATTCTTCTCAAGTCTTTGTACATGAGACCCCTGGTCTGAGCTTTTCCCCCGGAGAATCGTCAGTCTATATCGATCGATGATTGGCTCCTGTACTAGTAGGCGGGGCTTCATTCACCATGTTGACGTTACACTTTTCCCCATTCAAAACTATACGAGTGACACGTCTGGTGTGTTCTAGAGTCTTTGTTATTATTTAGTACAAATGTTGCGTGGATATAGCCAATGCTGCTGATATGGCATTAAAAACACAAAAAAAATAATAATTAAATAAATAACTATATAAATGAATGAAATAAATGATTTAAATAAAATAAGCAAATAATAATTAAAAACTAAATGATAAATAAACACTTATAGAAATGACTTTTACACACTGATGGATCAGGATGTTTACATTTATTTCAGTTGTTCATGTATTGAATGTTTTCAGTGTTTAACAGTCAAACACTCACTTGTACTGTACGTGTGTTTACTGTTCTGTCTGTGTTTTACGTGGCGTTGTTCATGTCGCAGTTGAAACAATAGTGTGTGTGTGTGTGTGTGTGTGTGTGTGTGTGTGTGTGTGTGTGTGTGTGTGTGTGTGTGTAGAGGGTTTGGCGTGGTCACTTCTTTCAAAAATAAATGGACAATCTTTTTCCTAAACGAGCGGCTTTAGTGATGTCAGCGCACAGTGTGTGTGTGATGTCCAGCTGTGGTCACTGGACGGCCTGAAATAGACAAAACAAACACACACAAGCTTTTCCTCCTCACACAGATTTTCCACAGTCTGTCCGCTGTAATCCCTCAACTCACTTTTACTCTGTTTGGCTTTTCATGTTCCTGCATGTTATTGATTTAGTGCAGCGTTTCTGTAACTGGGGTTTGCTCGTGCACGATCCTGAAAACATGTGCAATATTATTATTGAGTATTGCGATAACGATATTTCTAGCGATATAACATTTGCCTAGAAACATGCTAGTTTTATAAGCCATGTTTTTAAGCCATTTTGATATATAAAGATATTAAAATAAGCTCGTAAAATAGACGTGATTTCAGATCCTGGTTATTTCTAATTCAGATTTTAAAATTCAGGCTAATTCAGATTTGATAACTTGATTCTATGTCTTTATAATAGCTGGTAGTTTTAATGCGCTGAACTGTTTGCTAATTTATTTGCAGATTTTTCTAATGTATACTAATTATTATATCCTTTGTAAATAATAATAAAAACGTATTAATGATCGTTTCAGAAGTTTATTTACAATAAGGTAAACATATAACATATAACTCCAGATAAACATATAAATTGTTTTATTTTTCGGGGGGGGGGGGGGGGGGGGGGGGGGGGGGTGCGCTTATTTTAGTATCCCTTATTTTTGCATCCCAATGTTGACAGGCATGTTTTAAACGCGTGATTTGAATGACGGTGTTGAAAGACTTGATTTCACTAAATGCTTTTAAAAAGAGTGTAAATGATTTAGAAATTGAAACACAGGCTTGTGGATGTTTTGAATAGTTTGTTTGTCGATGTGTGATTCATGTTAACTGTCAGTTGTTTGTTGTTTGTTAGACTTATGTGACATGTGTACTGCCTAATCTTGGCCAGGATGCTCTTGTAAAAGAGATTTTCTCAATGTGTCTCCTATTATTATAACCTTAAAATAAAGGTTATAATAATAATAATAATAATGCGGGAGGCGATCTCTCTTCGATTGTTATAAATGTTTGATTAACCTACAAGTTCAAAAACCTTTTTAATCCGTGGGTCATGTGTGTTCCGAACCGTGGATTGTGATCCGTTACACCCCTAATATCTAATGACAATTAAATGACAAGTTCGGCATGTACCACTGTAGCTGAGGACAAAACTAATAATAACGACGCTGTTATAAAAGTCATATTCATAATGGCTTCATGACAGTCATGTTTATGACAGATTTATGACAGTTTCTTGTCTCGGTAACGTCACGTGGTCATGACCAAAACAAAAAGAGACATTTTTATATTTGATGTTATTTATTTATGTTTAACATGAACGAACTCAGCTAGACAGGTTAGGAAAAATCCAGCAAACATTTATGTGTGGTTTATTTATAAACTAATTTCGAGAGGATCACGTGCTTATGATTAACACGGCTGGCACCTGATCAGCTCCGTAATCTGCCCTATTAGATGATTACGGACACACTATAAATAACCAGAGATTTCACTCCAGTTATCTTCGTCTCTAAGTTCCCCCCCTTCTTCCACCCCTACTTCCACCCTTTCCTATAGGGCGACACGGCGGCCCAGTGACTAGCACTGTTGCCTCACAGCAAGAACGCCACCAGTTCAACCTCCCATTGAGCCGGTTCTGCGCGGAGTTTTTATGTTCTCCCCGTGTTCGCGTGGGTTTCCCCACGGGTTCCCCAGTTTCCTCCCACCGTCCAAAAATATACACCATAGCCAATCGACTAAACCAAATTATTACCTAAGACAACTTTAGTTTACACTTTTCACACGGCGATAAGCGGGGGAGTTCTCGAGACCTTCCTGAGCTCGAACTTCCCTCTCACCCTTCTAATGGGAGGGAGCCCCGGGCTCGAGGATATATGAGCTCAGGGCTCTCTCCCGGGACAGCATGCCAATTACGCTTTATTGATCATCAGCTAAGTGTGAACTCTTGAAAATAGTTTAATCATGATGAACATTCATTCATTCATTAATTTTTGGCTTAGTCCCTTTATAAATCTGGGGTCGCCACAGCGGAATGAACCGCCAACTTATCCAGCATAAGTTTTACACAGCGGATGCTCTTCCAGCTGCAACCCATCACTGGAAAACATCCACACACACTCATTCATGCACATACACTACGGACAATTCAGCCTACCCAATTCACCTGTACCACATGTGTTTGGACTGTGGGGGAAACCGGAGCACCCGGAGGAAACCCACACCAACACGGGGAGAACATGCAAACTCCACACAGAAACACACACTGACCCAGCCGGGGAACACGCTCTGCTGCTAGTGTGTGTGTGTTGAAAGGCAGCCTGTGTTTATTATTGACCATCAGATCAGATCCTGGTGTGTTTCTGCTGGTCATGGCTGCTGCTGCTGCTGTGTTTCTGACTCTCAGCTGTCAGTGCTGGTCATCCTCTGACCTCTGACCTCTGGATAAAGCTGTGGTGACCTCTGACCCCTGCGGGACGCTCTGCTGCTCTTCTCTTCTTCTGTGTCTTTCTATAGCTGGCCTGATTTGGCTGATAACTGGGGATACACTGACCCAGAAACAGCCTGAGCGCGCACGCACGCACACACACACACACACACACACACACACACACACACACACACACACACACACACACACACACACACACACACACACACACACACACACACACACACACACACACACACACACACACACACACACACACACACACTCTGATGTCCTTGACAGTGGTGTGTGTTCAGGCTGGGTTTGGTGTCCTAGTTGTGGCTCTGCAGTTCAGACTGAAGCAGAAATGGCGTGCGTGTGTGCGCATGCGTGTGTGTTTGCAGTGTGTCTGTATACTGTATGTGTTTAAAGTATGCTTGCTTAAAGTATGTTTGCAGTCTGTGTGTGTACAGTGTGTGTGTGTGTGTGATTATGTGCAGTGCACTGTGTGTGTGCACGCAGTGTGAGGTCTGTGTGCACAGTGCCTGTGTGCAGTGTGCTGGGGTACAGTGTGTTTGTGTGTGTGTAGGTGTGCATTGTGTGTGTTTGAGTTAGTAAGTGTATAGTGTGTACAGTGTGTGTGTGTGTGTGTGTGTGTGTGTGTACAGTATGTGTGTGAACTTAAATTGAATTGTGTGTGTGCGCAGTATGAGGTATGTGTGTGCAGTGTGTGTGTAGGTGAAGTGTGCTGGCATACTGTAAAGTGTGTGTGCTGTATGTGAGTGTAGAGTGTGTGTATTTGTGTGTGTGTGTGTGTGTGTGTGTGTGTGTGTGTGTGTGTGTGTGTATACAGTGTGCTGTTCAGTGGGATCTCTGACCCGACCCTCTTCATTCTGTGAAGGTGTACATTCTCCATCGCACGCACGCACACACACACACACACACACACGCACACACGCACGCACACACACACACACACACAGAGATCAGCTCAGCAGCTCAGGGTCACATGTGTGCACGAGGAGGTCAGAGGTCAAGCCTAAGTGTAAAGCGGTTCTCCTCAGCTGGTGTTCAGTGTGTTTCTCTGCTGGAATCTGACCAATCAGCACCAGACTCTGAGATCATGTGACTCTTTAAACTCATCTTATTCTAACATTTATTACTATTTGAGTTTGGTTTTTGCTTGTTGGATGATCAGATTATGAGTTGTGCTTAACAGAATGGTGAGCTGTAAGATGTGAGCTGTGATGTCAGTATATCACTACACTCTTCTTTATAGTGACGCCTGTGGAAAATACAACATAATAGTTTTGTTCATTTGTTATTTATGCATTTGTTCTTGAACGTGTCCGTCTCTCCTGTCAGATGTGTGTGTGTGTGTGTGTGTGTGTGTGTGTGTGTGTGTGTGTGTGTGTGTGTGTGTGTGTGTGTGTGTGTGTGTGTGCGCGCCTGTGGAAAAATACTGGAAAATATGTGATCTGCGATATTGCTGTCGAGTATTGTGATAAGGATATTCCTATCGATATTGCGTCATTGATAATGAGGAATGATGGTTCTGTATGGTTCATGATGGTCTGTGATGTTTCTTTATGGATGATATGTGATGAGAATGCTTCCCTTTTCAAAATGCTTCACAATTGTTTTTGAGGCTTCATGATGCTTCATGTAATGTAATGTAATGTGTATTTATATAGCGCATTTATTGTGTATGGCCATACACCCAAAGCGCTTCACAATCATGAGGGGGGTCTCTCCACACCACCACCAGTGTGTAGCATCCACTTGGATGATGCGACGGCAGCCACAGGACAACGGCGCCAGTGCGCTCACCACACACCAGTTATAGGTGGAGTGGAGAGACAGTGATAGAGCCAATTCGGTGGATGGGGATGATTAGGAGGCCATGATGGGTAAGGGCCGATTGAGGGACTTTGGCCAGGACACCGGGGTTACACCCCTACTCTTTACCAGAAGTGCCATGGAGAGTCAGGACCTCGGTTTAAACGTCTCATCCGAAAGACGGCGCTCACTGACAGTGTAGTGTCCCCTTCACTTTTACTGGGGCATTAGGACTCACACAGACCACAGGTTGAGCGCCCCCTGCTGGCCTCTCTAACACCACTTCCAACAGCAACCTAGTTTTCCCATGTGGTCTCCCATCCAGGTACTAACCAGTCTCAGCCCTGCTTAGCTTCAGTGAGTAACCGGTCTTGGGCTGCAGGGTGATATGGCTGTGGCTCATGATGTCTTGTGAATGATTCTTGATGGTTTGTGATGGTTTTTGGTGGTGATTTGTAATGATCTAGAATAACTTGTGATGGTTCATGATGATTCAGAATGGTTTGTGATGATTTGTGATGGTTCATGATGGCTTGTGATGATTCTTGATGGTTTGTGATGGTTAAAGATGTTTTGAGGCTTCGTGATGGTTCATGATGGTTTGTGATGTTTCTTTATGGTTTATGGTGGTTTTTGATGACATGTAATGATGCTGAATGATTTTTAAATGTTCCTGTTTGTAAAGATTTGTGATGGTTCATGATGATTCAGAATGTTTCATGGTTGATTTTGAGGGTTCATGATGCTTCATGATTCAGAATGGTTTGTGGTGATTTGTCATGGTTCATGATGATTCAGAATGGTTCATGGTGGTTTATTATGGGCTGTGATGTTTCTTTATGGCTGATTTGTGATGTTTCATGATGATTCAGAGTGGTTTATAATGGTTCATGATAGTTTGTGATGATTCTTGATGGTTTGTGATGGTTTTTGGTGGTGATTTGTAGTCATCTAGAATAACTTGTGATGGTTTATGTTTATTCAGAATTAGGGTTGGGCGATGTTGACCAATTTAGCATCGTACGATGTCTAATGTGAAACATCGCGATGGACGATGACATCGTCTTCATAGGCGGAGGTGAATAAATTATTTATGAATAATTAATTAATTCATAACAAATTAATTATTTGTAGCCTGCCGTTTCAACTACCTGGTCTTTGTTTTACCCATAACCTAATCATAAATAAATAAAGATAAGTTACACACAAATCACCACCTGTCAATCACTTTTTCCACGGGACTCCGGCATGAGTAGGCAGCGTGATCCGTGTCAGTCATTTGTTTGGTGCGGTGGATGGCGGACGGGTGTCGCGGACGAAAGTAAGCGGCGCGGGGGTTGCTCGCGGACAAAAGTGAGCGGCGCTGAGGTGTCGTGGACGAAAGTGAAGAGGGTTGGAGAGTCGCGGAACAAAGTGAAAATGAACAGTGGACAGGGGAGGAGGGCGGTTGAGGAGGGAGATCGGTAAAATGAGGTGCCGGATCCGGATTGGGCGTGTTCCGGATAGAGACAAGATTAATTAAATCTCAAGTTTAACAACTATAGTGAGACGCCATCCACTATTATCCTTGATAAACTGTCCGACGTACACTATTCTCTGGAGCTCAGACGAGTGCATGACAGTGTGTGTGTGTGTGGTCACGTGATGTGTGTTTTCAGTGGACGGAGGGCTGTTCAGAAATGCTAGATGAAACATCAGTGTGGACGTGGGTCATTTTCGTTCTGAAATGCCATTTTAAAAGTAAGCTGTATCAGTGTAAACGGGGCCTGAGTATTTTTCACGAGCGGGTTTGCAAAGGGGGCGGGGCGATGGATCGCGATGCCGGCTCAGCATCGTGATGTCTATCGGCCTTCGGCGATGGACAATGGCATCGTCTACCGGCCCAACCCTATTCAGAATGGTTCATGATGATTTGTGATGTTTCTGTATGGTTTGTGGTGGTTTTTGATGACTTGTAGTCATCCTGAATGATTTGTGAATGTTCATGATTATAAAGATTTGTGATGTTTCATGATGATTCAGAATGGTTCATAATGCTTCTTGATAGTTTGTGATGATTCTTGATGGTTTGTGATGATTCTTGATGGTTTGTAATGGGTTTTAGTGGTGATTTGTAATGATCTAGAATAACTTGTGATGGTTTATAGTGATTCAGAATGGTTCATGATGATTTGTGATGGCTCATGATGATTCAGATTGCTTTGTGATGATTTTTTAATACTCAGAATGGCCTGTGATGGTTAAAAATGTTTCAAAATGTTGCATGATTATTCATGATTGTTTTTGAGGCTTCATGATGATTCAGAATGGTTTGTGGAGATTTGTGATTGTTCATGAGGATTCACCGATGCTTCTTGATATTTCGTGGTGGTTTTTGATGACTTTAATGGTCCAGAATGAATTGTGATTGTGCACGATGATTTGTTATAGTTCATGGTGATTCAGATTGGTTTGGGATGATTCATGATGATTCGTGATAATTCGTGATGCTTCATGGTGATTCAGATTGGTGTGTGATTATTTGTGATGCTCAGAATGGCCTGTGATGTTTCTGAATGTGTCATGATGATTCATGAGCTGTTTTTCAGGATGATTCAGGATGGTTTGTGGTGATTTGTGATGTTTCGGGATTGCTATAAGATGGTTCATGGTGATTCATAAGTGTTTGTGATGGTTCATGATGGTCTGTGGTGTTTCTTTATGGTTTGTGGTGGTTCATGATGACTTGATGAATGATTTGTGAATGTTCAGGATTGTCTGTGATGTTTTGTGATGATTCAGAATGCTCCGTGGTTTATGATGGTCTGATTTTTCTTTATTTATGATTTGTGACTTTTATTAACATTTGATGATGTTTTAGAATGGTTCACGGTTGTTTTTGAGGGTTCATGAGGATTTGTGATTGTTCATGATGATTCAGAAGGGTTCGTCATGGTTTGTGATGGTTCAGAATATTTTTTGATGATTTAGAACGGTTTGTGGTTCAGAAGGGTTTGTGATGGTTCAGGCTGTGTGTGGTGAGTCTGCCGTGTTATCTGCTGGACCTGCTAGTCTTCATTATCTCTGTGGTAATAGAAGTGTGTCTTATCTCCGCTCTTCTACAGTTTCCCACTGGACTGTTTGACTGACAGCGGCCAGACCCGCTAGCACCTGACATTTCTTTATTAACTTGTTCCAGGTGATGTATGTGTGTGTGTGTGTGTGTGTGTGTGTGTGTGTGTGTGTGTTTGTACATCAGGTAATGTAATTACCTCTCTTCTTATTATTAGATCAGTGAGTGCTCGCGGCTCCACTGCGCAGCTCTAATGTTGTTAAAGCCAGTAAAGAGCCTGAGTGTGTCTGCTGCTGCTAAACAAGATCAGCACTGTCCACACCTCACACATTAACACCACAGTTAACCTGTGCTAGCACTACACATTATACAACAACACTACAGTTAATCTGTGCTAACACACACAATAAAATTACAGTTAACTTGTGCTTACACATACAATAACAACACAGTTAAACTGTGCTAACACACACAATAACATTACAGTTATCCTGTGCTTACACATACAATAACACCACAGTTAACCTGTGCTAACACATACAATAACAACAACGTTAACCTGTGCTAACACACACAATAACATTACAGTTATCCTGTGCTTACACATACAATAACACCACAGTTAACCTGTGCTAACACATAC
Source organism: Danio kyathit (assembly GCA_903798195.1). Lineage (NCBI taxonomy): Eukaryota > Metazoa > Chordata > Actinopteri > Cypriniformes > Danionidae > Danio > Danio kyathit. The sequence goes on along the minus strand of LR812524.1, from coordinate 73,640,866 downwards.
AATAACAACACATTTAACCTGTGCTAACACTACACATTATACAATAACACCACAGTTAACCTGTGCTAATACATACAATAACACCACAGTTAACCTGTGCTAATACATACAATAACAACACCGTTAACCTGTGCTAACACATACAATAACAACACCGTTAACCTGTGCTAACACATACAATAACAACACAGTTAACCTGTGCTAACACATACAATAACACCACAGTTAACATGTGCTAACACATACAATAACACCACAGTTAACCTGTGCTAATACATACAATAACACCACAGTTAACCTGTGATAACACGTACAATAACAACACAGTTAAACTGTGCTAACACATACAATAACAACACAGTTAACCTGTGCTTACACATACAATAACATTACAGTTAACCTGTGCTAACACATACAATAACATTACAGTTAACCTGTGCTAACACATACAATAACATTACAGTTAACCTGTGCTAACACATACAATAACAACACAGTTAACCTGTGCTAACACATACAATAACAACACAGTTAACCTGTGCTAACACATACAATAACAACACAGTTAAACTGTGCTAACACATACAATAACAACACAGTTAACCTGTGCTTACACATACAATAACATTACAGTTAACCTGTGCTAACACATACAATAACATTACAGTTAACCTGTGCTAACACATACAATAACATTACAGTTAACCTGTGCTAACACATACAATAACAACACAGTTAACCTGTGCTAACACATACAATAACAACACAGTTAACCTGTGCTAACACATACAATAACAACACAGTTAACCTGTGCTAACACATACAATAACAATACAGTTAAACTGTGCTAACACATACAATAACAACACAGTTAACCTGTGCTTACACATACAATAACAACACAGTTAACCTGTGCTAACACATACAATAACATTACAGATAACCTGTGCTTACACATACAATAACAACACAGTTAACCTGTGCTTACACATACAATAACAACACAGTTAACCTGTGCTTACACATACAATAACAACACAGTTAACCTGTGCTAACACATACAATAACATTACAGATAACCTGTGCTTACACATACAATAACAACACAGTTAACCTGTGCTTACACATACAATAACATTACAGTTAACCTGTGCTAACACATACAATAACATTACAGTTAACCTGTGCTAACACATACAATAACATTACAGTTAACCTGTGCTAACACATACAATAACAACACAGTTAACCTGTGCTAACACATACAATAACAACACAGTTAACCTGTGCTAACACATACAATAACAACACAGTTAACCTGTGCTAACACATACAATAACAACACAGTTAACCTGTGCTTACACATACAATAACATTACAGTTAACCTGTGCTAACACATACAATAACATTACAGTTAACCTGTGCTAACACATACAATAACATTACAGTTAACCTGTGCTAACACATACAATAACAACACAGTTAACCTGTGCTAACACATACAATAACAACACAGTTAACCTGTGCTAACACATACAATAACAACACAGTTAAACTGTGCTAACACATACAATAACAACACAGTTAACCTGTGCTTACACATACAATAACAACACAGTTAACCTGTGCTAACACATACAATAACATTACAGTTAACCTGTGCTTACACATACAATAACAACACAGTTAACCTGTGCTTACACATACAATAACAACACAGTTAACCTGTGCTTACACATACAATAACAACACAGTTAACCTGTGCTAACACATACAATAACATTACAGATAACCTGTGCTTACACATACAATAACAACACAGTTAACCTGTGCTTACACATACAATAACAACACAGTTAAACTGTGCTAACACATACAATAACAACACAGTTAACCTGTGCTAACACATACAATAACAACACAGTTAAACTGTGCTAACACATACAGTAACAACACAGTTAACCTGTGCTAACACATACAATAACAACACAGTTAACCTGTGCTAACACATACAATAACAACACAGTTAACCTGTGCTAACACATACAATAACAACACAGTTAACCTGTGCTTACACATACAATAACAACACAGTTAACCTGTGCTAACACATACAATAACAACACAGTTAACCTGTGCTTACACATACAATAACAACACAGTTAACCTGTGCTAACACATACAATAACATTACAGTTAACCTGTGCTTACACATACAATAACAACACAGTTAACCTGTGCTTACACATACAATAACAACACAGTTAACCTGTGCTTACACATACAATAACAACACAGTTAACCTGTGCTAACACATACAATAACATTACAGTTAACCTGTGCTTACACATACAATAACAACACAGTTAACCTGTGCTTACACATACAATAACAACACAGTTAACCTGTGCTAACACATACAATAACAACACAGTTAACCTGTGCTAACACATACAATAACAACACAGTTAAACTGTGCTAACACATACAGTAACAACACAGTTAACCTGTGCTAACACATACAATAACAACACAGTTAAACTGTGCTAACACATACAATAACAACACAGTTAACCTGTGCTAACACATACAATAACAACACAGTTAACCTGTGCTAACACATACAATAACAACACAGTTAAACTGTGCTAACACATACAATAACAACACAGTTAACCTGTGCTTACACATACAATAACAACACAGTTAACCTGTGCTAACACATACAATAACATTACAGATAACCTGTGCTTACACATACAATAACAACACAGTTAACCTGTGCTTACACATACAATAACAACACAGTTAAACTGTGCTAACACATACAATAACAACACAGTTAACCTGTGCTAACACATACAATAACAACACAGTTAAACTGTGCTAACACATACAGTAACAACACAGTTAACCTGTGCTTACACATACAATAACATTACAGTTAACCTGTGCTAACACATACAATAACATTACAGTTAACCTGTGCTAACACATACAATAACAACACAGTTAACCTGTGCTAACACATACAATAACACCACAGTTAACCTGTGCTAACATATACAATAACAACACAGCTAACCTGTGCTAACACATACAATAACAACACAGTTAACCTGTGCTTACACATACAATAACATTAAAGTTAACCTGTGCTTACACATACAATAACAACACAGCTAACCTGTGCTAACACATACAATAACAACACAGTTAACCTGTGCTTACACATACAATAACATTACAGTTAACCTGTGCTAACACTACACATTATACAATAGCATTACAGTTAACCTGTGCTAACACACACAATAACATTAGAGTTAACCTGTGCTAACACATACAATAACAACACAGTTAACCTGTGCTAACACACACAATAACATTAGAGTTAACCTGTGCTAACACATACAATAACAACACAGTTAACCTGTGCTAACACATACAATAACAACACAGTTAACCTGTGCTTACACATACAATAACATTACAGTTAACCTGTGCTTACACATACAATAACAACACAGTTAACATGTGCTAACACATACAATAACATTACAGTTAACCTGTGCTAACACATACAATAACATTACAGTTAATCTGTGTTAACACATACAATAACATTACAGTTAACCTGTGTTAACACATACAATAACCACACAGTTAACCTGTGCTAACAGATACAATAACAACACAGTTAACCTGTGCTAACACATACAATAACAACACAGTTAACCTGTGCTAACACATACAATAACAACACAGTTAACCTGTGCTAACACATACAATAACAACACAGTTAACCTGTGCTAACACTAGACATTATACAATAACACCACAGTTAACCTGTGCTTACACATACAATAAAACCACAGTTAACCTGTGCTAACATTACACATTATACAGTAACACTACAGTTAACCTGTGCTAACACACACACTAACACCACAGGTAAACTGTGCTAACACATACAATAACAACACAGTTAACCTGTGCTAACACTACACATTATACAGTAACACTACAGTTAACCTGTGCTAACACACACAATAACACCACAGTTAACCTGTGTTAACTGTGCAGGTCACTGTTCGTCATCTGGTTTGTTTTTTTTACATGGAGATGTTTACTAATCTGCTCTGAATCACATACGATGATGAGGTTTAATGAGATTACACATCATTCAGTTCATTTCACCTTTATTTGGATAGCGCTTTTACAATGTAGATTGTGTCAAAGCAGCTTCATATAGAAGATGTGTCATCATGTCATGTGCTGTATAGCAAGTAATGGTCCACTGTTTTTCATCCTCACTCTTTAATGGTCTCCTGAAGTGCTTTGTAATGTGCGTTATTTATTCAATGTTTGATGTAATCTCAACTGAAACATGAAGAGGGCGGGGTATATAGTAGCTCCTCCCCTTTTTAATGAATCGCCCAATGGACCCTGCCTGTTATGATGCGTTTAACAGTCAACAGCATCTTAAATCCTTGAAAGTTTTTAATATTTTGATATTTAAAAAAACGTGTGAACGTTTATATGTATTTATGAATGTAGTCTTTGCTTCAAATTACAAAAAAAGTATTGTGTGAGGTGTTTCTAATGCAGCGTCTATGGGTCAAGACATTAAATTTGACGTAATTCTCTCTTCTGGCTGCCGTGATCAGTCTCACACAATTTTTTTCCTTTTTCTGAAAGTCTTTAAAACATCATCGTGGAGTTTTCCTTTTATTTCAGCAGATAAGATTGTAAAAATAATGATTAGTTGTACTCTCCCATTCACTTCGCTCTAAGTTTACCAACTATGATGACTTCTGCTACGGAGAAACCCGGAAATGTGAAAAGGGTCAATAGCGTCTGGGGTTTATCATAGGAATTGAAGCTCCGCTGTTTTGATGCTGCTGTCCTCTCAGCACACCTGCACTCTCACTGATGACTATAGCACGCACCCAGTGATGGGCAACGTGTTATCATTTGCATTATAGCCATAAACTTCTGCATGCGAATGAAAAAACAAGATTTATCATAGTAATAATAATAATGATAAAAGCCCCAAATGCTCTGTGCAATAATTTATTAAAGGTGGATGTGTGTGATACAGTTTTGCAATTGACGTAATCTCAACTAAACATGAAGAGGGCAGGGCATAGAGTAGCTCCTCCTCTTTTTTTTAATTTTTAAAACAGCCAATAGTGTTTAGTTTTCTCACAGCTCTGCCAGTGAGTGGTTGAGCTCAAGCACATCAAATGAACAGCCAGTGAGAAGAAGGGGGTGTGGCATGTCAGGCACTAGAAAGCATTTGATTGGTCAGAAGATTTGATGAGAAACTGAAGTATGAGGAGACGACAGAGAAAACTCACTGATGCATAAAGGCAGAACAGACAAACTGCAGACTGTAGATGTTTATATCAGGTTTGTATCTGCTGCATGTGAGTTTTATCACTGTTCTGGAGATTATAGATGTCCCTTTACACACTGATACTAACATCTAAGTTTAACACTAATACTACTTCCCTTCCTGACGTCACACAGATGAACTCAACACATCTGTGGCCTCTGCTGATTCTCAGTGTCTGTTTAATATTAGATGATGCTGATTACTCTGCTCATAATGATATTAATAATGAAACAAATCATGCTGTGTGTGTGTGTGTGTGTGTGCGTGCGTGCGTGCGTGCGTGCGTGCGTGCGTGCGTGCGTGCGTGCGTGTGTGCGTGCGTGCGTGCGTGTTTGTGTTTGTGTGTTTTCCAGGCCTGAGACTCACATATTTGTCACATACGATGATGATATGATTTTAGCTCATCATTAAGTCTGTTTATTTACTTATTTAAATGTGTGTGTGTGTTTCAGTGATATTATTGACTAATATGCAGTGTTTATATTATATATGCACAAATGCAGTTTGTAAAGTAATATTTTATGTATTTTAGGATTATATTATTTTATTTTATATTATATTATATTATATTATATTATATTATATTATATTATATTATATTATATTATATTATATTATTCATTAATTTTCTTTTTTGCTTAGTCCCTTTATTAATCCGGGGTCGCCACAGCGGAATGAACCGGCAACTTATCCAGCATATGTTTTACACAGCGGATGCCCTTCCTGCCGCAACCCATCTCTGGGAAACATCCACACACACTCA
>LR812524.1:73436479-73454002 GCA_903798195.1 Danio kyathit | reverse complement strand
TGATTACGTACACCTGTATACATTTCCTGAAGAGCGCCAAATACATCCCACGAGGTGTGGGTTTTTATGTTGCAGTTTTTGATTTAGTGAGTCCACCAGAGGTCGCTGTGTATGCTTTTTCAGATCTCAAATTTCTCCCACGATTGCCAATCACACCTGCTGTTCTCACATAAATCCACCAGAGGCCGCTGTCGACTGACCGACCGACCGACCGACTGACCCACCCTCCTCCAATCAACAGTGTTTTGAAAAGCAATACAGAAAAAGAGAAGCCCTTGCCTGATTTTTACCACGTTTTCAGACTTTACCACATTCTCACCCTGTTATTTATTTGTTTATTTAGTTTTTTGGCTTTTGTTTTTGTCTTACCTGCTTTCTGGAAACGTTCAATTTGTCGGACTTTAATCCCGTCATCATGATCAACTCCTCTCTGCTTCTCAAATCTGCCAACGTATGCGTCGAGCCATTGGACAAACTGGTAACAGCGGGAAAGCCGTCCACAGGGAGGTAAGCGATCAGCTGGTAAGTGCGAAAAGGAACGGCATCATACCACCTCATATCGTCCTTTTTAAGGCAAGGCAAGGCAAGTTTATTTATATAGCACATTTCATTCAGTGGCAATTCAAAGTGCTTTAAATAAACAGGAATAAAAAAGACAAGTATAAGAAAATAAAAACAAATAATAAAAATTATTCAAAACAGATAAAAATGTGTTAAACAGGTTATAAAAGAATGAAAAGAAAAGAAAGACACAATAGTGTGATCTGTTGGCCGTAGCACAGTGCTCATTCAGTAAAGGCACAGCTGAACAGATGTGTGTTCAGTCCTGATGTGAATGTGTCTAATGTTGGAGCACATCTGATCATTTCTGGGAGTTGATTCCAGCAGCAGGGGGCGCTGTTAGTAGCTGAAGGCCGATTCACCCTGCTCTGACTGAACTCTTGGAGTTTCTAGTTTATATGATCCTAAAGATCTGACTGATCTGTTAGGTTTGAGTTCAGTGAGCATATCTGTAATGTATTGAGGTCCTAGGCCATTTAGTGATTTATAATAATACTTTAAAATCTATTCTGAATGTAACTGGGAGCCAGTGTAGAGACCTGAGGACAGGTGTGATGTGCTCTGACTTCCTGCTTCTGGTCAGAATCCTGGCCGCAGCGTTCTGGATGAGCTGCAACTGTCTGACTGTCTTTTGGGAAGGCCCGTGAGGAGGCCGTTACAGTAATCCACCCTGCTGCTGATAAAAGCATGAACAAGTTTCTCTAAGTCCTCACTGGAAACAAAGCATCTGATTCCTGCAATGTTTTTGAGATGATAGTATGCTGATTTACTAACTGCTTTGACATGACTACTGAAACTCAGATCTGACTCCAGAGTCACACCAAGATTCTTGACCTTATTTTTTGTTGTTTGACCCTTAGTGCCAAGGTACGCATTCACCTTGAGAACCTCATCCCAAACGCAATGACTTCAGTTTTCTCTTTGTTTAACTGAAAAAAGTTTTGTTCATTTGATCAATGCATTGGCAGAGGGTGTCAATAGGGCTGTAGTCATTAGGCAGTAAGGCTAAGTAGATCTGAGTGTCATCAGCATAGCTGTGGTAGGAGATTTGGTTCTTTCCCATTATTTGGCTCAGAGGGAGCATATAAAGGTTGAACTGGAGAGGTGCCAGAATGGAGCCTTGTGGGACTCCACATGTCATGGGTGTCCACCTTGACCTATGGTCACCTATACTGACATAGTAACCTCTCCCTTCAAGGTAAGATCTGAACCATTTGAGGACCATCCCAGACAGCCCAACCCAATTTTCCAGCCTATCCAGAAGTATGCCGTGATCGACAGTGTCAAATGCAGCACTGAGATCAAGCAATACCAGCACAGTTAGGGTGTACTCACACTATGTACAGTTGCCTTGAACTGGGCCAAAGCACGCTTGTCCCCCCTCCCGTCTCCCCCGTCGGCCCGCACTCACATTACATTTGGGCCTAGGCACGCTTACGTCATCGATGATGCGCTGTTCAGTAAGCCCTCTCACTCAGCACAGTGGAGATTTCTTTAGTTATATCGTTTTAGTGGTTTGATATGTGGTGACACACAGTCAAATATTTCGCCGAACACATCATCCACTTTTGACGCTCATAAACAATCATAAAGTCCTCGTGCTGCAGGAATTAGGAGGTTTGCTGAAGGTGCAATATATATATATATATTTCATGTAAAATCTGAGTAATAAGTTTTCATTTTTTTCAGTCTTTATTTTTTGGCATATTTCAGTTTTTGATGTTAAATTAAAAGTTTACACTTTTTATATTTAACTGTTGGTTGTTTTTTCACTGTTGATTATTTTTTTTAGGGGTTTTTACCTTTAATTGATAGGACAGTAGAGAGAAATGATAGGAAAGTGTCGGGAGCAGAGAGATGGGAAGGATCGGCATAGGACCCTGAGGCAGGAATCGAACTCGGGTCACCGTGAACACCGGAGTGCATGTGTTGTTACACTTTCCACTACGCTATTGGCACCGACTCACTGTTGATTTTTGATGAACTGCACATAAATGGAGCTCAGTTTGACCTTATCAGAAATGTTGTTACAAACTGCATTCAGCTTTTTCAAAACACATGTTTGTGAGGAAACTTTGCACAAATGAGCCTAAATGTACACCAAATTTCAAGAAAAAAAAAAGTTCATCCAGTATTTCCAAGAGATTAATTAACATTGGTCAAATGACAATTTCAGATCTTTCTGCTAGTTTAATATATATTAAAAAATTTATTCTATTGTTAATTGCTGTGGGTTTTAAAGTGTTGTGTTTGTGGAGTCTCACAGTGGTATTTAGATATTCACACAATGAAAAACACTCAGCCTTTCCAAAACACATGTTTGTGTTGAAACTTTGCACAAATAAACATGAGCCTAAAGGAGAAATGTGCACCAAATTTTAAGAAGAAAGACAAAGTTTAACTAGTGATTTAAAAAGATTAAATATCAATGTTGATCAAAATTACCCAAAATTGATCAAATTTAAAGTAAAATTCCATATTGTTCTGCTATCGCTATTTAATGTATTGGTCCAATACTACTGGATTGTCAATTGTTGAATAGTGTTTGTCAATTGTTGTGTTTGTCTTCTTTTTTTGTGTTTGTTTTTCATCTTGCAGTGTATTTTGACGTGTTTTATGGCGTGTGTGTTCCAGATCTTGGCATGTGTTACAGATCGTGTTTTGATCCAGATGGGTTTTGTTCATTATGTGAGTATTCAGCCTTTCCAAAACACATATTTGTGTTGAAACTTTCCACACACACACTCATGAGCCTAAAAGAGAATTGTGCACCAAAATTCAAGAAGAAATAAACAGTTTAACCAGTGTTTCAAAGAGAATTAATATCACCCAACCAGATCAAATTCAAATGACAATTTCAGATCTTTTTGTAACTCAAATGTACACAGAAAAACACTTGGATTGTAAATTGTTGTGGTTTTGAATAGTTTATAAAATGATGTTGTCATTTATCCAAACAATGAAAAACACTAAAGATACAAAAACAAACCTAACAAAAAAAAAAAAAAAAAGAAAAAAAGAAGAAATGTGTGAGTAGGGCTGGGCAATATGGCAAAAAAAAAAAAATCTAGATTTTGTCATAAAGTTTGACCGATTCACGATTTCGATTTCGATTTCGATTTTTTATTTATTTATTAATTTTTTTTTTACTGTGTAATTACCTTACCAGCTTACCTTGTTCATTTAAATTTAAATAAATGCCGAAACTAGTTTTTTTCATGCTCACTTGTAAAAGAAAAGCAACCGTGTGACTAAACACGGTTATGGCACTCTCTCATATAGGGATGCTAAACATAGCTACAATAGAAGTCACAGCACCCGTATTTATGTAGAGGTCATATGTTGTGCAGCTTTGGGCAAATTTTATTTGGAGAGAAAATGACCAAAATGTAACGTGAAGATTGAAAAGGATTGGAGGGGAAATAAATATTTCAAATCTCTGTACATAACAGAAAAATAAACAATGATAATGCAACAATAGTTTATCTGTATTAGTGGCATGGCAGAAATATATATTTAGACAGGCCTTGACAAAGTGAGCGGGCACTTTCACTAATAAAAAATATAGCACTTAAATTATTTCATAACAATCAATAAAATAACAGCGGTTTTATATCAAAAATTGGTAATGATATAAAATATACTACATTTTGATGGTAAAATATAACCATTTAAACGATTTCAGTATTCAAACATTAAATAACGAATGCATCAAGTTAAATATAAAAAACAAATAAAACAACACATAGCATATCAGGATATAAAGGACTATATTTAGCAGAATGCTGCTCTTTTTATCTTTGCAATTTTATAGTTTTATTTTTGTTATTTTAATTATTTTTTGTCTTCATAAATAACTAACGAGCTATAGACAAATATCTGCTTGATGTTTTAGAAAATATTTGTGCGTAGCTTCACCACCCAGTGTATATTAAAGATTACCGTATCTATCTATATTTAAATGTCTATATTTCATATATCTATCTATATTACATATCTATCTATATTTAAATGTCTATCTTATATTTAACTGAATCCTATAACAGCCTATAGCTGAAATGTTGAAAATTGCTTTATTTTTATAAAACATTTGTCGATACGTATTGATATTTTTTTGGAGTACAACCTACCGACATTTAAGAATCCATATTTACTTTATTCATTCATTCATTTTACTTGTTTATTGGTGCATATATGGGTTATGATTTAATTCATACAGTACCTTGGACAGCTACTGTGCCACTCCGTAATTCAAGCAAAAGTCCAAATTAAAGAAAGGTTTGACTTTCTGCGGTGACCAACATTTACAACACGCCGTAACCGTCCTTCAGGTGGTGCGTGGGTATAATATACAAAACCAGCCGTCTGGGCTTTGAATTAGGTGCAGTTATTTCCTCGTGTGTGTGTGTGTGTGTGTGGAGCGATGGGTGAGCGGGCCAAAGTGACTGAAAGCGATCTAGAAAGTTAAGTTGGTTGCCCACACCTCCGCCTGTCGAGCCTCCTCTCCTTGCGCGCGTGCCCGTCTCGCAGCTCGCGCGGGAGAGACAGACGGCTGCGGGGACGCGAACAACAGCACGACGCGCGTGGTAACATTAGCGAAGGTGGCTGGCTGACTGCGGTTGCCCTGGCAGCGGGGCTGTTGTTGCTCTAGCGGGAAAATGTCCCGGTGTTCCCAATGGCCAGTCCGCCCTGGCGCGCTTCCGCTAAACCAGCTGTGGTAGCTCATCAACAGACCCGCGACGTCAACACACAGAATCAGCACAATTCAGCACGGTTGTCTAACAGTTTAGAACGGTTTGGCACGATAGTGGAAAAGCAGCTTTAATATTTTTATTAAAAAATTTTGTAAAAAATAAAACCGTCTTAAAACGTAAATTCGAATTAATCGAAAAAATCGCCCAGCCCTATGTGTGAGATTTAACAATGAATTTTGAGTAAAATTTGAGAATTATTTCAAGGTTTTATGCAATTTATACTTCAGTGTTTAACAAGTTTCAATAAAGGTTTTATTTTTTTAAAAGCAGAAATGAGGTCAATTGCGTGGAAAACAAAGGGGCTCAGTTTGACAACACAAATGTTGTTACAAAATGTGTTCAGCCTTTCCAAAACACATGTTCATGTTGAAACTTTGCACACACAAACATGAGACCAAAGAAGAATTGTGCACCAAATTTCATGAAGAAAAACAAAGTTCAACCAGTGTTTGGAGAAGATTAAATATAAATGTTGGTCAAATTTAAAGTCCAATTCCATATTGTTCTGCTAATGATTCTGGATGTATTGTGTTGTCAATTGTTGTGTCTGAATCATGTTTGTAAAGTGTTGTGTTTGCTCCTCTCTGAATCTTTGTTTTTGCTATTCACACTATGAAAAACAATAAAGATACAAAAAAGGAAAACAAATGTTAAAAATATGAGACTAATTAATCAATTTATGTAAAATCTCAATATTAATTTCACAAGTTTTAATGTAATTCATACCTTAGTGTTTGATAAGTTGTGATACACTTTCTTTTAATCTCATTTTTTAAAGTGTTGATTTTTGATGAATTGCATGGAAACCAAAGTTTAACCCCAACACAAACATAAAAAAAAAACCTTGCACACACCAACGTGAGTCCAAAGTAGAAATATGCACCAAATTTCAAGATAAAATAGGTTAAACTGTTTCAATTAGTTTGACAACAAATGGCAGCAAAAATAAAAAAAAGGAGATGACCCCAACACAAATGTTGTTACAAAATGTGTTCAGCCTTTCCAAACATATGTTCGTGTTGAAACTTTGCACAAATATCCAGTGTTTCAAGAACATCAATATCAATGTTGGTCAAAATCACCCAAACAAAGCAAACTCAAATGACAATTTCAGATCGTCCTGCTACTGAATTTATTGTGTTATGTCTTCATATCTTCGTTCTACATCTCGCAGTGTATTCAGCTGTGTGCAAGTCCCAGATCCGTCTTTCAGATGAGACGTTAAACCGAGGTCCTGACTCTCTGTGGTCATTAATAATCCCATGGCACTTCTGGTAAAGAGTAGGGGTGTAACCCCGGTGTCCTGGCCAAAGTCCCTCAGTCGGCACTTACCCATCATGGCCTCCTAATCATCCCCATCCACTGAATTGGCTCTATCACTGTCTCTCCACTCCACCAATAGCTGGTGTGTGTTGAAGCACTGGCGGCGTTGTCCTGTGGCTGCCGTCGCATCATCCAAGTGGATGGTGGATGCTACACACTGGTGGTGGTGTGGAGAGACTAAATGCGCTATATAAATACACACATTACATTACATTACATAGATCTTTTGCTTGGTGTTGTAGACGGAGACTGACAGACTCACACTGATCACAGTCACAGATAATTTTTGTTTTTGAATATAATATGAAAACTATTTAAAGGCTTTATGCAATTCATACTTCAGTGTTTGACAAGTTTCAATAAAGGTTTTATTGTTTTTAAAATCAGATTTTTGGTTAATTGCATAGAAAAGAAAGAGGCTCAGATCAACCCAACACAAATGTTAAAAAATGTGCTCAGCCTTTTCAAAACACATGCTCATGTTGAAACTTTGCACACACAAACATGAGACTTAAGGCAAACTGTGCACCAAATATCAAGAGGAAATACAAAGTTTAACCAGTACATTACATATCAATGTTGGTCAAAATCACGCAAACAAAGCAAATTCAATCGACAATTTCAGATCATTCTGCTACTGAATTTATTGTATTGTATCTTGTGGTCTTCATTCTCCATCTCGCAGCGTATTCAGCCGTGTTTTCTGGCGTGTGCAAGTCCCAGATCTGTTGCTGGTGTTGCGGACGGAGACTGACAGACTCGCACTGATCGCAGTCACAGATGGTTTTTGTTCGTCATGTGAGCGTTCGCAGATGTAGACGAGCACCCGCTGCTTCACGGCCCCTGTTTCTCCGTCTGTCTCTCCAGAGTCTGCATTTCAAATCATTCATTAACAATTTCATTCTTAAGACAAACATCTTTTTATGCAAATGGCATCAGATGTGGCGTTCTGTGACTGTTTTAAATTACCTCTGAAGCATCGGCTGAGCATCAGATCCAGAGACAAGCTGGAATCAAACTTTCTTCTTGTTTGCCTTCACAAATGAACAAACTCTCAGACACACTCTTATCTCTGTGTCGCTAATCTGATCAAACATTTTTACATTGCATTGTGTTGTGAGTGGATGTCACTGTGTTGCTATGCTGTTGTTAGGATGTTCAATGTTTTTAGCATGTTATATATATATATATTAGGGCTGTCAGTTGATTAAAAAAATAACTAATTAATCACACTTTTTTTGTGATTAATCATGATTAATCACAAATCAAAAAAAAAATTCTAAAATACAGGCATTGCAAATATGGAAATTGGAAAATTATAATAATAATAAAGTACTGAATACAAACAATTGCATTCATTGTAAAGTTGTATTGTGAGTTGAGAACATTAATTATAAAGTAGAGAGAGAGAGAGAGAGAGAGAGAGAGAGAGAGAGAGAGAGTAGCGCACTCCCTTCAGATCATCACCACGCACGATCGTGTTCATCAAATTTTGCTTAAACTAAGCATTCTTAAAGTATGGCTGTATTTCTCAAGCAAGGATTCTGACACAGCAAAGCAGACGCTTTACAAAAGTTGCGTGTAGGGGGGAAACACATCAAACTTAATGAAACATTTGAGAGCGCTTGGAGTCAACTTAGAAATAGGCTGTCTTTGACAGCTTGCGACATCATCTGCCACTTTCACTGAGTACATTTACATGGATCCATATTATCCATATTATCCTTTATCCATATTTCTTTGCACATTAAACACACGCAGGGCTGGAGCAAGCTGAACTGGCGCTCTAGGTGAACGGTATCCTGCCGCCCTCAACCCGAAAGTGAAAACGAAAGTTACAGGTTTGCGGATGAAAGTGAGGACCGGGAGGGAGTGGGTGGGTGTCGCGGATGAAAGTGAGGACCAGGGGGTTCGCTCACTATTCTGCCGCCTAAGGCAGCTGCCTAGGTTGCCTCTATGAACGCGCCTGCCCTGAACACACGTCGGCCACTACAGGAAATAAAAAAAACCTGCAATTGCCTTAAATGCGTAATTTTTTTTTTTTTTAACACGTTAAATATTTCAAATTAATCACGTGCATTAACGCGCTAATTTTGACAGCCCTAATATATATATATATATATATGCCTTGATTTTGTTTCAATTGAGTTTTACTTTCTTAAACATCCTGCTGAGTTATAGACCTGGAAACATTTGTAATGTTGGTTAAATTGACACATTTTGACAAAACTTTGCGTAAAAAAAATGGGCAAAACAAACAAACAAACAAACAAATAAACAAATAAACACTATGAAAGACAAAAAAAAAAAAAAAAACTTTAATGTAGACTAACAAATGTGGGAAATTAAATAAAACATCTCCTCAGTGGTTAGCACTGTGGCCTCACAGCAAGAAGGTCTCTAGTTCGAGTGGCTGGATCAGTTGGTGTATCTGTGTGGAGTTTGCATGTTCTCCCCATGTTGGCGTGGGTTTCCTCCGGGTGCTCCGGTTTCTCGACAGTCCAAACATATGCGCTATAGGGGAATTGACGAACTAAATTGGCCGTAGTGTATGAGTGTGTGTGTGTGTGTGAGAGAGAATGAGTGTGTATGGGTGTTTCCCAGCACTGGGTTGCAGCTGGAAGAGAATCCGCTGCGTAAAACATAAAAGTTGACATGAATGATTTTTGTTGATTTTTGATTAACTGCATGGAAACCAATGAAGCTCAGTTTGACCCCAATATAAACGTTACTCATTCTGAAAATGTAGCCCTGCATACATTTCTGGAGATCATGAATTATGTAGCCAGAGAAACTTACGAGGCGGTATGATGCCATTCCTTTTCGCACTACCGGCTGACCATTTACCTCAGTGTGCAAGGTTTTCCTGCTGTTACCAGTGTGTCCAGTAGCTTGACATGTACGCCGGCAAACTTGAAACACAAAGAGGAGTTGACTGCGATGACGGAGTTCGAGTCAGGTGAAGAACAGTTCCAGAAAACAGGTTAGACAAAAACAGAAGCCAAAGAATAAAATAAACATATAACAGTGTGAGAATATGGTAAAATCTGAAAACGTGGTAAAAATCAGGCGAGGGCTTTTCTTTTTCTGGATTGCTTTTTTAAATTGTTGGTTGGGTTTAGGGAAGTGGCTGGGCGGGTCAGTCTGTGCTTTTGAAAACACTATCGGTTGAGTTGAGGAAAGGAGGAGGGTGGGTCAGTCGGACGGTTGGTCAGTCGGTCGGTTGGTCAGTCAGTCTGTCAGCAGCAGCCTCTGGTGGAAATTTGAGATCTGAAAAAGCGTACACAGCGGCATCTGGTGGATTCACTGAAACAATACTGCAAAAAACATACCTCCTAGGACGTGTTTGGCACTCTCCAGAAATGTATATAGGGATACGTATTCAGAATGAGCATGGGTTGAATGATTGTTTTAGCATGTTATATATGTTACAGTATATATATAAAGTTTTACGTTCTTAAACATCCTGCTGAGTTATAGACATGGAAACAATTTTTTGTATTGTTGGTTAAATTGACACCCTTTGACAAAAATTGTGATTCAAAATTGGCCAAATAATACAGAAACCAAAACAAATGAAGAAAACTAAATATAAAAATCTTTAATGTAGCTTGTAAAAGACTAACAAGTGTATAAATATGTGAGAAATAAAATAAAGTACTATTTGAGTATCAATTTCTTAAACTCTCAAGTTCATACTTCAGTGTTTGACAAATTAAAATAAAGGTTTTACACTTTTTATATTTGACAGTGTTGATTTTTATGAACATGAAAACCAATGGAGCTCAGTTTGACTCCAACACAAGCGTTGGTAAGTTACTAAGATGTTCAGTGATTTTTAGCATGTACTTTTGCCTTAATTTTATTTCAATTAGGTTTTCCTTTCCTAACCATCCTGCTGAGTTACAGACCTGAAACAACTTTGGTTAAATTGTCACACACTTGCGAATTGTGGTTCAAAAATGGCTGAAAAAACTAAACAAATCCAGAAACCAAAACAAACACTAAAAGCTAACACACACACAAATAAAGACTCAACATAAAAATGTTTTATTCTAGCTTCTAAGAGACTAACAAGTGCATAAAAATGTGAGAAATTAAATAATCAACTGAGTACAATTTGAGTATCAATTTCTTAAGCTCTTGAAAAATTCCTACTTCAGTGTTTGACAAATTAAAATAAAGATTTTACACTTTTTATATTTGACAGTGTTGATTTTTATGAACAACATGGAAACCAATAAAGTTACATTTATCCTCAACACAAACATTGCTTGGTTGCTAAGATGTTCAATAATTTTTAGCATGTTTGCCTTGATTTTATTTCAATTACGTTTTATGTTCTTAAACATCCTGCTGAGTTACAGAACTTCTGTAATGTTGGTTGAATTGACACTTTGACAAAACTTGTGGTTAAAAAATAGATACAAAACAAACACTATGAAAAAAAAAACTAAACATAAAAATCTTTAATGTAGCTTCTAATAGACTAACAAGCGTAAACAAAATGTGAGAGAATTAATATTTTTTTTTAAATCAATTAATCAAAAATGAAGTATTATTTTAAAATTCTCTTAAAAAGCTCTTATGTTTTTAGACTTTAGTGTTTGATGTGTTAAAATGAAGTTTTATAGTTTTTTTTGTCTTTGACTCTTTGTTGTCTTTCAAAGTGTTGAATTTTGATAAACGGCAATGGAGCTAATTTTGACCCCAACCCACACTGATTCAAAACTGCGTTCAGCCATTCCAAAACACATGCATGTGTTGAAACTTTGCACACATAAACATGAGCCTAAAGTAGAGATATGCACCAAATTTCAAGAAGAAATAAAAAGTTTAACCAGTGTTTCAAGAAGATTAAAAATGTTCATTAAAATCACCCAAACACTAGGATCAATATTAAATTACAATTCTATATCCTTCTGCTACTCAAATTTAACATTTACATTTATTGTTTTGCATCTGACTATTTTATAAACAGAAATGTAATAATGAATTCTGAGTTAAATTTAAGTATTATTTCAACCTCGTATCATAAAGGTCTAATCCTTATAAAAAAAAGATCCTAAAAGAAAAATACGTGCAAGAGAAAAGCTGGACTCAAACTTTCTTCTTGTTTGCCTTCACAAATGAACAAACTCTCTGACACACACTTCTCATTGTTCAAACATTTACAGTGGTGTTGGTGGAAGTGTAATGTCCACACACTTTAACATTTATGGAGGTGATGTGTGTGAGGTTGCGTGGAACTGATGCCATTCAAACACTGATTCCTGACAGAGAGATACTGAATAGGAATGACCACTGGATTCATTTATAAATAAGTTCTGTTAGCTCTATCTCCAGAACTTTCTTCATATTTGCCTTCAGTTCTGATCAAACCTGTGAAAACTTAGTGGGCAGCTTGATGTTAAAACAATATAAAAAAAACCCTCAACACAGGCTCATTCTGGAAAGGTAGTCCTATATACGTTTCTGGAGACTGCAAATTATGTAGTCAGAGGCATGCATTTCATTTTTTAAACGAACGCTACAAGGCGGTATGATGCAGTTCCTTTTCACGCTTACCAGCTGACCGCTTACAGTACCTCCGTGTGGACGACTTTCCTACAACCATTGTGTCCAGTAGCTCGTCATGTACGTTGGCGGACTTGAGACGCAGAGAAGATTTGACCATGACAACGAGGTTCGAGTCCGGTAAAGAACGGTTCCAGAAAGCAGGTAAGACAAAAACAAAATCCAAAAAATAAAATAAACAAGTAAATAACAGGGTGAGAATGTGGTTAAAATCTGAAAACGAGGTAAAAATCAGACGAGGGCTTTTCTTTTTTTCTGGATTGCTTTTGAAAATTGTTGGTTGGGTTTAGGGAAGTGGCTGGGCGGGTCAATCGATAAAATTGGTTGGGTTTAGGGAGTTAAGGAGGAGGGTGGGTCAGTCGATTGGTCAGTCAGTCAGTCAGTCAGTCATTCAGTCAGTCTGTCAAACAGTCAGTCAGCAGTGGCCTCTGGTGGGTTTACACCAGAACAGCAGGCGCGAACGGCACTCGCGAGAGAAATTTGAGATATGAAAAAGCGTACACAGCGGCCTCTCGTGAATTTGCGAAAACAAAAACTGCAAAAATACGTACCTCCTCGAATGTAGTTCACGGCCTCCAGAAAGGTATATAGAGGCACGTTTTCAGAATGAGCCTGGGTTGCAAAAAACTTAGAATGTAAATAGATTTGATGTCAGTTGATTACCATGATGTCAAATGACATAAAAAACAAATAAGTAATTCTAATAGATTGGATATTAATTGATAACCTTGATGTCAAAAAAACTTTAAAATTACAAATCGATTTGATGTCAATTGATAACCTTGATGTCATAATGACTTACAAAGCACATCAAAGATACTAATCAATTAGGTGGCAATTGACTACCTTGATGTAAAAAATATTTGCATTTGTTTTTTTGTTGTTGTTGTTTTTGATGTCAATTACCTACCTTAAAGTCACATCGACATAAAAAATGCATTAAAAATGCAAATCAATTTGATGTCAATTGATTACATTGATGTCAAAATGACAAAAAACACATCAAAAATGCAATTTGATTTGATGTCAATTGATTACCACGATGTCAAAACAACATAAAAAACATCAAAAATGGAAATTGATCTGATGTCAAGTGATTACATTAATGTCGAAACTACATCAAAAACATAAAAAAACTTAAAAATGCAAACTGAATTGGTCAATTGATTACCTTGATCTCAAATGACAGCAAAAACATAAAAAAGGCAAATCAATTGGATATCAAATGATTACATTGATAAAAAACGCAGCAAAAATTCAAATTTGATTTGATGTCAATTGATTACCATGAAAAAACCTGTAAAAAAACACACAAATAAATTGGAGTCAATTGACTACATTGATGTCAAAACGACATAAAACATGTAAAAAATATATAAAAAAAAACAAAAAACAAATATATTTGATACCAAAACAACATTAAATACATAAAAAATCCAAAATGAAAATCAATTTGATGTCAATTGATAACCTTGATGTCAAAACGACATCAAAAACATGTACAAAAAAATAGAATTGCAAATTGATTTGATGTCAATTGATAACGTTGATGTCATCATGACATTATATTTTTCAATTCAATTCATCTTTATTTGTATAGCGCTTTTACAATGTAGATTGTGTCAAAGCAGCTTCACATAGAAGATTATAGTGAATGTAAACAGTGTCAGTTCAGTTTTCAGAGATTAAGTTCAGTTCAGTTTAGCTCAGTTCAGTGTGGGTTAATAATCACTACTGAGAGTCCAAACACTGAAGAGTAATCCATCAATGAGCAGCTCTACAAGTCCCGAACTATGCAAGCAAGTGGCGACATCGGCGAGGAAAAACCCACCAATTGGCGAAAGTGAAGGAAAAAAAACCAGGCTCAGTTGGGCACGAGCATTTCTCCTATGGCCAAACGTCTTGTGCAGAGCTGCAGTCTAGGTGCCAGAGGCTGGAGAACGCTGGACGTCAGCTGAGACTCGTCTGTCCCTGGAGTCTCACAGGAATCAGTCTCATGCTCTCCACTCCTCAATGACCACCACAGCAGCAGCTCAGGATACGGCCTGGTCCATTATGGAAACCTTGGGATCATCTCGTCGCTGGTCTTGGATTGCATTAGTGGCAATGCATAGTCTCTGGGGGCTTCGGGATGAGTACCCCCAGGTTGAAATAGAGAATAATTAGTGTAGCTGCTGTTCAAAGTGTATCTAAATGAGATGCAAAAACCTGCGTGGGGCTCTCTCATGCATCATACCGCTATGTGTGTGCTTTGTGCAACCCGGTACTGGGAAACACACACACACACACAGCGACCAATTTAGTTAATCAATTCCCCTATAGCGCATGTGTTTGGACTGGGGGAAACCGGAGCACCCAGAGGAAACCCATGCCAACATGGGGAGAACATGCAAACTCCACACAGAAACAGCAACTGACCCAGCCGGGGCTCGAACCAGCAACCTTCTTGCTGTGAGGCGATTGTGCTACCCACTGCGCCACTGTGCTGTTCTGTGTGTTGAATTTAAACAAATTAAATTTAGTAATGTTCAGATTAATTTGTTTGTTTAAATTCAGCCAAAATAAATTGTTTATAACCACTTAAAAAAAAATCTTTGAATCATTTTTTGAAGTATACACCTATAAGAAAACCTTAAAATGAAAATCAATTTGATGTCATTTGATAACCTTGATGTCAAAAGGACAATAAAAACTGTGACGTCTGATGTTGACATCTAACCTTGATGTCAGACATAAAAACAAGATCAGCAAAAGGTCAGTCCTGTAATCAATGCTTAAAGAGTTTTCCTTTGCTGCCAATGTTAATGTGATGTCATTTTATCATCAAGCTAGTTTACATGCAGTGCGGATACAAAATCCAGAGTCAATCTGTTATTAATGTCATATTTTGGTGGTCAGAAGGCCGTCAATGTGTGGATGTCAAAGAGTCATCAAAGTTTTGACCTCAAATTGATTTGTATTTTTGACGTCATGCTTGATGTAAATTTGATGTCATTTTGCTGGTCTGAAAGTGCTTTTGCTGCATTTACAGCTCAGATTCTCAAGACTCTCACCTTCATAGGATTCAAGTTATTATTGTTTTTGATAAATATTTAAATGTGTTGCAGTTTTTTCCCTCATGTAAGAGTATTGTCAAACTATTACGAGAACAAACACTTTTCCCACTGTTCTGTTCTGAAAATACTCCACATTATGGTCCAATTTTGAATCGATTTAATCATTTTAATTTTATAAGAATTCTTTTTATGTTTGTCTATTTTCTCACTTTAAAAAAGATGCCTTTTGAATAGTTTGACTTTTCACAATTGTCTGTATGCATTTTCACCCAAAATTCACTTTTTTTTTTTTTTCAACATTTCTACAGTGATTTACACGACACAAATCTATAAAGGAATTACCAACCTACATCACACATGACATCACACGGGTTCCCGGTTGCAAAAGGCAAACATGTGGTGTGTTAGGATGCCAAATTCCAAAGTCCAAAAATAGAAAACTTAACTTTTATCGTACACCACACTACTTTTAATGCCAACGGTATACATCTTTGGCTAAAAGGGAGCTAAATGGAGTGAGGACCAGTGGCGGCTGGTGTTAAAAAATGTGAGGGGGGCGCATTTTAAAAGCCATTTTTCAGGTGATGTACCAAAAAAACATAAATGACTAAAGCATACATTAAATGCATCACAAATCAGTTCATTTTAGTTCAATTTGGGTTTATCAGTAATGAAGTAATCCAGATAATCAGTAAACACACACACACACACACACACACACACAAATGTTGCCTAATCACTGGTCAGTAGCACTACTTAAAAATTAATTTTGCTCTCCTTTTTTTTTTGGCTTGAAAATTTCTCAATAACCTTTTGGTTAAAGTCAGTCATCTCAGTCACCAGTCTCTTCTCTATTGACAGCATGGCCAATGCATTCAGCCTCTCTTGCGTCATGCTGTTTGAAACAGCAAACTTGGAAATAGTAAAAGGCTGGAAAAGCCCCGAGTGTACTCGCGCTCGCCATCACTTGACTACTGGTGAATTTGTTTTCATTAGTTTTGCAAGGAAGGTCGATCTGGTCCAAGCTCCTTGATTCTTTTTTTTTCTTCATCCAAACGCCTTGTGAACGGATATCTTTGCAAAGATACAACAGAATTTTCCTTCATCTTGCACTTGCTTTTACTATATGATTAAAGGTCAGCACAGCTATCTGACGAGCTGCTGCTGAGTGAACGGTCTAAGTGAGAATGGTCCAATCACATAAGGCCAATCATATAAAAACAAATATGATTCGTTCTAACAACAGAAATGGGAGGGTTCAGGACGCAGAGCGCTGCGCCCCAAAGACAATTTAAAACAGGCCAATTAGAGCTTATCGTCATATCACATGCTTTGCAAAAGTTTGTGTATCTACATAGACACCTATTAGTCCGGCGCCCCGCACACATATGAAAACATATTATTCATACATTTTTTTTTCAATAAATGTTAGTATGACTACAATAAATGTTAGAATGTTATAATTAAATCTATTTATTTTGTTAATATTTGTGATAATAAATATTGACATATTAAAGGAGTCTAACTTGACGGGGCGGCGCCCAGCCGCCACTGGTGAGGACCTAATTAAAAATGCTCAACTTTGCAGTTCTCATCTCATATCAGGGGTGCGTTTCCCAAAACCATCGTTAGCCAACTAAGGTCGCAAGTTCCGTCGTTACAAACATAGTTCTTTGATTTGCTGTTTCCCAAATCCATCGCTCCAACGAACATTCCCAAACTGCGTCGCAAACTTGAGCTCTTGAAACGACACCTCTGGACCTGTAGTTAAAAGCATAGTTTCTGGCTGTGTTCTATTCCCACTTATCCCCCCTATTCATTTAGAACATTCTAACATTCAAAGCTGGAATTATTAAAAATAAAAAAGCATTAAGCTCATCTCTCTTAGGTGTAATTTGCTTTCAAAGTATTTTTACAGTTTAGTTTTAGCGAGCTTCATGTTTACAATTGTGCTCCCTTCGCAGTGCACTTTGAAAACATTGATATCATTTTGAACACAGCCTCATGGCGAAAGCTATAGGTATATTTAAAAGTGGAAATTATGTTACAGTACGTCTCCAAAGCTTGTGAAAATAAAAAACATAGCATACGTTAATTCTTTTATTTTATAGTGGGTTATTTATTAAGTTTCTCTGCTGTATATGACATGGGTCTGTTGGTTAGAACTTTCTGCTGTGGTTTGCATGTGTCAAATTGTATTTTATTTTTTAATAAATAAACAATATCCTAAATAATAATAATAATGATAATAA
>LR812524.1:73426479-73431479 GCA_903798195.1 Danio kyathit | reverse complement strand
ACATTCATCAATAATAATCACATTCATCATTAATAATCACATTCATCAATAATAATCACAATCATCAATAATAATCACATTCATCATTAATAATCACATTCATCAATAATAATCACATTCATCAATAATAATCACAATCATCAATAATAATCACATTCATCATTAATAATCACATTCATCAATAATAATCACATTCATCAATAATAATCACAATCATCAATAATAATCACATTCATCATTAATAATCACATTCATCAATATTAATCACATTCATCCATAATAATCACATTCATCAATAATAATCACAATCATCAATAATAATCACATTCATCAATAATAATATTAATCACAATCATCAATAATAATCACATTCATCATTAATAATCACATTCATCAATAATAATCACATTCATCAATAATAATCACAATCATCAATAATAATCACATTCATCATTAATAATCACATTCATCAATAATAATCACATTCATCAATAATAATCACAATCATCAATAATAATCACATTCATCATTAATAATCACATTCATCAATATTAATCACATTCATCAACAATAATCACATTCATCAATAATAATCACAATCATCAATAATAATCACATTCATCATTAATAATCACATTCATCAATAATAATCACATTCATCATTAATAATCACATTCATCATTAAAAATCAAATTCATCAATAATAAATCACATTCATCATTAATAATCACAATCATCAATAATAATCACATTCATCATTAATAATCACATTCATCAATAATAATCACATTCATCATTAATAATCACATTCACCATTAATAATCACATTCATCATTAATAATCACATTCATCATTAATAATCACATTCACCATTAATAATCACATTCATCATTAAAAATCACATTTATCAATAATAATCACAATCATCACTAATAATCACATTCATTAATAATAAATCACATTCATTATTAATAATCACATTCATCAATAATAAATCACATTCATCTTTAATAATCACATTCATGAATAATACATCACATTAATCAATAATAATCACATGGATCATTAATGATCACATTCATCATTGATAATCACACTCACCGGTTAAGTAAAAATCACATGGATCATTAATAATCACAATCATTATTAATGTTTACATTCACCATTTACCAAAAATCACATTCATCATTAATAATCACATTCATCATTAATAATCACATTCATCATTAACAATCACATTCACCAGTTAACTAAAAAGCACATTCGTCATCAATAATCACAATCATCATTAATAATCACATTCGCCAATTAACTAAGATCACATTCATCATTAATAATCACATTCATCATTAATAATCACAATCATCATTAATAATCACATTCGCCAATTAACTAAGATCACATTCATCATTAATAATCACATTCATCATTAATAATCACATTCATCATTAATAATCACATTCGCCAGGAAACTAAAAACCACATTCATCATTAATAATCACAATCATCATTAATAATTACATTCGCCAGTTAACTAAAAATAACATTCATCTTTAATAATCACAATCACCATTAATAATCACATTCGCCAGTTAACTGAAAATCACATTCATCATTAATAATCACATTCATCATTAATAATTACATTCATCATTAATAATCACATTCATCATTAATAATTACATTCATCATTAATAATCACATTCATAATTAATAATCACATTCATCACTAATAATCACATTTACCGGTTAACTAAAATCACATTAATCATTAATAAGCACAACCACCATTAATAATCACATTCGCCAGTTAACTGAAAATAACATTTATGAATAATAATCACATTCATCATTAATAATCACAATCACTATTAATTATCACATTCGCCAGTTAACTAAAAATCACATTCGTCATCAATAATCACAATCATCATTAATAATCACAATCATCATTAATAATCACATTCATCATTAATAATCACAATCAGCATTAATAATCACATTCGCCAGTTAACTAAAAATCACATTCATCATTAATAATCACATCCATCATTAATAATCACAATCATCATTAATAATCACAATCATAATTAATAATCACATTCGCCAGTTAACTGAAAATCACATTCATCATTAATAATAACATTAATCATTATTAATCACAATTATCATCAATAATCACATTTACCGGTTAACTAAAATCGCATTCATCATTAATAATCACAATCATCATTAATAATCACAATCATCATTACTAATCACAATCATCATTAATAATCACATTCATCATTAATAATCACAATCATCATCATCAATAGTCACATTCACCGGATAACTAAAATCACATTCATCATTAATAATCACAACCACCATTAATATCCACATTCTCCAGTTAACTGAAAATCACATTCATCATTAATAATCACATTCATCATTAATAATCACAATCATCATTAATAATCACATTCGCTAGTTAACTGAAAATCACATTCATCATTAGTAATCACAATCATCATAAATAATCACATTCGCCAGTTAACTAAAAACCACATTCATCATTAGTAATCACAATCATCATCAATAATCACATTCACCAGTTAACTAAAAACCACATTCATCATTAATAATCACAATCATCATTAATAATCACATTCGCCAGTTAACTGAAAATCCCATTCATCATTAATAATCACCTTCGTCATTAATAATCACATTCACCAGTTAACTAAAAATCACATTCATCATTAGTAATCACAATCACTATTAGCATTCACATTCGCCAGTTAACTGAAAATCACAATCATCATTAATAATCACCTTCATCATTAATAATCACATTCGCCAGTTAACTGAAAACCAAATTCATCATTAGTAATCACAATCATCAATAATAATCACATTCACCAGTTAACTGAAAATCACAATCATCATTAGTAATCACAATGACCATTAGCATTCACATTCGCCAGTTAACTGAAAATCACATTCATTTTTAATAATCACAATCATCATTAATAATCACATTCACCAGTTAACTGAAAATCACAATCATCATTAATAATCACCTTCATCATTAATAATCACATTCACCAGTTAACTAAAAATCACATTCATCATTAGTAATCACAATGACCATTAGCATTCACATTCGCCAGTTAACTGAAAATCACATTCATTTTTAATAATCACAATCACCATTAATAATAACATTCACCAGTTAACTGAAAATAACATTCATCTTTAATAATTACAAGCATCATTAATAATCACAATCATCATTAATAATCACATTCACTAGTTAACTAAAAATCACATTCATCAGTAATAATCACAATCATCATCAATAATCACAATCACCATTAATAATCACAATCACCATTAATAATCACATTCACCAGTTAACTGAAAATCACATTCATCAGTAATAATCACAATCATCATTATTAATCACAATCATCATTAATAATCACATTCGCCAGGTAACCGAAAATTACATTCATCATTAATAATCACATTCATCATTAATAAGCACAATCATCATTATTAATCACATTCGCCAGTTAACTGAAAATCACATTCATCATCAATAATCACAATCATCAATAATAATCACATTCATCATTAATAATCACATTCATCAATAATAATCACATTCATCATTAATAATCACATTCACCATTAATAATCACATTCATCATTAATAATCACATTCATCATTAATAATCACATTCACCATTAATAATCACATTCATCATTAAAAATCACATTTATCAATAATAATCACAATCATCACTAATAATCACATTCATTAATAATAAATCACATTCATTATTAATAATCACACTCATCAATAATAAATCACATTCATCATTAATAATCACATTCATGAATAATACATCACATTAATCAATAATAATCACATTCATCATTAATGATCACATTCATCATTGATAATCACACTTACCGGTTAAGTAAAAATCACATGGATCATTAATAATCACAATCATTATTAATGTTTACATTCACCATTTACCAAAAATCACATTCATCATTAATAATCACATTCATCATTAACAATCACATTCATCATTAATTATCACATTCACCAGTTAAGTAAAAAGCACATTCGTCATCAATAATCACAATCATCATTAATAATCACATTCGCCAATTAACTAAGATCACATTCATCATTAATAATCAAATTCATCATTAATAATCACATTCATCATTAATAATCACAATCATCATTAATAATCACATTCGCCAATTAACTAAGATCACATTCATCATTAATAATCACATTCATCATTAATAATCACATTCATCATTAATAATCACATTTATCATTAATAATCACATTCATCACTAATAATCACATTTACCGGTTAACTAAAATCACATTAATCATTAATAAGCACAACCACCATTAATAATCACATTCGCCAGTTAACTGAAAATAACATTTATGAATAATAATCACATTCATCATTAATAATCACAATCACTATTAATTATCACATTCACCAGTTAACTAAAAATCACATTCGTCATCAATAATCACAATCATCATTAATAATCACAATCATCATTAATAATCACATTCATCATTAATAATCACAATCAGCATTAATAATCACATTCGCCAGTTAACTAAAAATCACATTCATCATTAATAATCACATCCATCATTAATAATCACAATCATCATTAATAATCACAATCATAATTAATAATCACATTCGCCAGTTAACTGAAAATCACATTCATCATTAATAATAACATTAATCATTATTAATCACAATTATCATCAATAATCACATTTACCGGTTAACTAAAATCGCATTCATCATTAATAATCACAATCATCATTAATAATCACAATCATCATTACTAATCACAATCATCATTAATAATCACATTCATCATTAATAATCACAATCATCATCAATAGTCACATTCACCGGATAACTAAAATCACATTCATCATTAATAATCAC
>LR812524.1:73411479-73421479 GCA_903798195.1 Danio kyathit | reverse complement strand
ACAACTTTCCTCTGAAATGGAGTTGTCAGAATCCCATTTTTTTTCTTACAGGCTAGATAGACATTGCTCTGCTAGTTTATTCTCAGGTTAGCCATCTCTGCCTAAGCTACAGGTATGGGAAGAGTTACTGCAACTAAACCCGCAACACAAATCACAAATTTCTAAAATCTATGGGTGCATTTTAAGCTTGGATGTTTGTTCTCTTACTAAAATTAAAAAATCTTGGCAAAATGAATTGGGACTGTGTTTTGTGGAAGAATGGTGGCTTGGTGCACTGCAGAGAATTCGTTCCAGTACAACATGTGCTCGCCTTAGCCTGATACAGTTTAAAGTATTTCACAGAATCCATTTCTCAAAAACCAGGCTATCTGAAATGTTTCCCAATATTGATGCCCGATGTGACAGATGTCATGCACCAAGGTGTAATTTAAGTCATGTGTTCTTTATGTGCCCTCGGTTACAGAATTATTGGATTAATTATTTTACAATTATGTCTAAGGTGTTGCAGGTAAATATAGATGCATCCCCTGATGTTGCCATTTTGGGGTTCTGAAGATTTGGTCCCAGTACAATTCTAAACAGCTTGATATTTTGGCCTTTACCTCATTATTAGCCAGGCGTTGTATTTTACTTCACTGGAAATCAAATAAGCCTCCAACTACATCCCAATGGCTTGTAGATACCATGCATTTTCTAAAGTTGGAAAAGGTTAGATGCTCTAAGAAAACTAATTCCTTTAAAAAGTGGCAATGCTTTATAACTTACTTTAACTTTAACTCTACTTTAAGGTCTTGCCTTCCATTTAATAGATGCACTCTCCTTCCTTTTTAATGTATTTATTTTTTAGTAATTAAATTTTTGTTTGTTTTTAACTATTACTATTTTATATTGTTTTAATGTAAATATTTACTTTCAGCATTGACAATGTATCTGAACACTTGATTGTGATAGTTGGTTGTAATTTTCTGTACACTTTTATTACTCTTGTTTGCATTTTTCTTTTCCCCTTTTATTATTATTACCATTATTATTTTTTAGTTTTTTTTTTCTTTTTTTATAATTATTTTTTTCTTCTCTTTTGTAAAAAAAAAGCAATAACAAAGATAATGATATGTGACTATTTGTACTGATATAGTGTTTGTTTTTTCAAAATAAAACATTTGAACAGAAATGTGTTGAAAAAATCTGTCTGTTGGGGGGAAAATAAACAGGGGGACTAATAATTCAGGGGGGCTAATAATTCTGACTTTAAATGTGCATATACACAAGCGTAACATTTTAAAAATAATTCAGATTTTTTTTTTTAATTCATCAAATAATCACAGCTTTGGTGAGTAAAAGAGACTTTTTTTCAGAAACATTTACAATTTCTCAGTTTTTGGACATGCAAAAATCATCCTAAATTTTAAAGCAATTTTGTTTAACCCAACAAACTAACATGATAACTCTTGTTAAGTTTTGTCCTGCAGTCTGAATGCTCTGACTCTCTGCGTGTTGATTGGTCAACAGAAACTGTCAATCACAGACTGACCTGCTCACTCAACACATCTCCGCTGGTTTACTCTTGTTTACAGTGTTGAGTGTGTTTCTGAGTGTTTACAGTGTGTGTGTTTCTGAAAGTTGGAAAGATGGAGATCCTCAGAATGATGCACCGGCAGGCTAAAAAACACCCCGGGGTGAGTCCAGATTCATGATTAAAACAGCTTTAATTTCTGTTTATTTTAGTTGGTTTTATTAATGGTTTTGTTAGATTTAGTGTAGTTTTTATGTTGTAAACATGGTTCTATTTTTAACATAGCCTTTATTAGGTTATTTATATTGGCAGAAAAATTGATACAAACTTTTATGTGTGAATATGTTTTTTTTTTTAATTTACAACAGTTTTTAACATCATAAATTGTATATGGGGAAAGTAAAAAAGAAAAAGAAAAAATATATATAAATAAATAAAATAAACAACAAATAACAAATAAATAAAATGGGCTGTTTCTAAATAAATAAAATAAAATGTAATAAAATAAATAAATAAATTATTAAAATCGGGGAGTTTCTAATTAAATGAAATGTAATAAATAAATAAATAAATAAATAAATAAATAAATAAAATGGGCTGTTTCTTAAATTAAATACATTTAATAAATCAATAAATAAATAAAATGGGTTGTTTTCAATAAAATAAAATAAAATACAATAAAATGTAATAAAATAAATAAATGAATGAATAAATAAATAAAATGGGTTGTTTCTTAAATTATACAACATTAAATAAATAAATAAAATGGGTTGTTTCAAAAAAAATAAAATAAATTGTAATAAATAAATAATTAAATAAATAAAATTGGTTTTTTTAAATTTAATAACATTAAATAAATAAATAAATAAATAAATAAAATGGGTTGTTTTAAATAAAATAAAATGTAATAAATAAATAAAATGGGTTGTTTCAAATAAAATAAAATAAATTGTAATAAATAAATAATTAAATAAATAAAATTGATTTCTTAAATTTAATAACATTAAATAAATAAATAAATAAATAAATAAATAAATAAATAAATAAATAAAATGGGTTGTTTTAAATTAAAATAAACAAAATGTAATAAAATAAATAAATAAATAAATAAATAAACAAATAAATGAATAAATAAAAAAATAAATAAAATGGGTTGTTTCTTAAATTAACTAACATTAAATAAATAAATAAATAAATAGAAAAGGCTGTTTCTAGTAAAATTAAATAAAACACAACAAAAATAGGGCTGTTTCTGCTACAGTTTAATCACTACATTCTTAATAAAGTAAACAAGACCTGAAAATGACCCATACATTAGGAAAATAATTTATAAATAAGGGTAATACTGTTCTATTTTCATGAATCTGAACACATTTAGACAGCAACAGTTGTTCTTCAGGTCAATTTTGAAATTTTGACCCACCAGTTATAAAACCATTTTAACACACACACACACACACACACGCACACGCACACGCACGCACGCACGCACGCGCGCGCGCGCGCGCGCGCGCACGCACACACACACACACACAATAATAATAATCTGCTGCTTTCTCTCTCTCTTGCTAAACACTTGTTACACGTCTGCAGGTACTTTTATCCCAATAAAACACTGTTCTGTAGTGAGAGTCGAGTGTTGTCCACAGAGTGAACACTGCTGAAATACTGCACACTGATAAGGGAAAACCCAAACATTCACAGAGAGTGTGTGTGTGTGTGTGTGTGTGTGATGAAGATCAGCTAGTTTCTTCATGCAGAATAGATTTGATGATTGGAAATAAACTCCACACAGAAATGCCAATATGGCTCGAACCAGCAACCTTCTTGCAATGAGGCGACAGTGCTAACCACTGAGACATTGTGCCGCCCCTAAAGACTCTATAATAAACAATTATTCACTATATTTTGAAGTAGCAAAGATTACAACCATCATGCATGTTCATTATCCCCATATATTATATTGTGGAATAAATAGTGAAGATGTATCTGTTGTGCAACACTGTCTGCATGCACTGAAAAACACACGTTGTTATCTGCACAATAGCTGTATTATTAACACGAGTCTGTGTGATGACCCAGATCCTCGTTAGTTTGGCGGGTTACCAAACCTAATGAATGACTGTTATGCAAATGACATTAAACCAGCAGAGCGTTAACCAGGAATTGATTATGATTATTATATAACAGGCAGCTGCTGAGTTATGCATCATTACTGTTATATCCTTCACATCATCATCATCATCATCATCATCATATTGTGTTTTTGAGACTGGAAAATAAACACTTTGATAATAGAAAAGAAATATATTACAATAAATGTAAAAAATAATAGAAAATGTTATTATTTTTTAATGTTCAGTTTTAGCGTTTACGACTGCTTAACTTTAAATACTGTTTGAACAAATGTAAATACAGCTGAAGTCTGAAATTTAATTCTTTAATATTTTTTCCTAAATTATAAGAGATTTCTCCAACATGTTTTAATCATAATAGTTTTAATAAGTCATTTCTAATAACTGATTTCTTTTCTCTTTGTCATGATGACAGTAAATAATACTAGACTAGATATTCTTCAAGACACTAGTATTCAGCTTAACCCTTTAACTGCCTGCTCTACCAAATAGTTAACCCATACCTGTCAACATCGGGATGTGAAAATAAGGGATATGCCCACCATAATAAGCGATACCCCCCCCCCCCCCCCCCCCCCCCAAAAAAAAAAAAAAGAAGAAAAAAACTCCCCTAATTACTAAATTGTTTTAAATTATTACTAAATAAGTTTTTATTTTTCTTCTTTACAAAAGAAAAAACAAATAGTATGCATCAGCAGCAAATAAATAAGCAAATAGTTCAGCTTTTTAAAATTAAAAAATTAAATTAGCTATTATAAAGAAATAGAATCAAGAATAAAATCACTGTATAACACTCTGAATAACGAGCAGCGAATGAATCTTATTTATTTTGATTTTTCATTTGATTACTTAACAGAGGTGTCACTTTAAAAATGCACACTAATAATATTATAATGAAAGCATTCGACTGCTTTCCTAACTGTTTATGCTCATTTAGGACAAAATTAGTTGTGTTTGAAAAAAACCCCCATCAAGATAGACATCTTTAGATGTTAATATTATTAATTATGTGTATATGTCTGTTCAAGAATGCACCCAAAAGCCAGACTTTCACTCACAAACACCGTCTATTAATCACTATGGAGAGCGTCAGCTGACAGTCACGCACCGCTATATGACTGTTTTGAGGATTGCATAGGAGGGGAGATGTCACCTGCAATGAAAAGGAAGGGAATCCTGCCATTTTTATATTTATTTCAAAGTGTTTTCATGCCTAAACAAAGCGAAAGCACAGAACAGACTCACATTTAAGAGCAAGGGGCGGCCACTGGTGGTTCGGTGGTATGGGTTGCGTATAGGGAGGATCGGCTCTTTAATGTTTATTGCCACCCTTCAGAGAAAGACTGAAAATACGGGAGAAATACAGGAAAATACCTTTATGGGATGATAGCGGGATAGAACTGTAAAATATGGGAGAATCCCATGAAAAACGGGAGGGTTGACAGGTATGGGTTGACTGTGTTTTGACTGTTTTAAATATTAAGTCATTTAAATAATGGTTTACAAACACAGCACTGTTGGTTTACAAAAAAAAAAGCAAACAAACATAATCCTGTTGCACTACTACACTTGATTTTGGTTTTATTGTAAAGAAAATAAATAAAAGAAAACATGTCAAACGAGAATCTGAAATATTTTATGGCATACTTAAAAAAAAGATGATTTAGTATTCAGAAATAATTTTTAAATAAATTGGTTTTACACTTCATATTTTCATATTTTCATAGAATATTTACTCATTCTGGTACTTTTACCATACACCAACATATTTACTATTTTGTTGAGGTTGATATTTTAGAAATTATGGGATGTGTTGGGAAAAAATGCATTGAGTGTGTTAACTAGCGACATTAGGAGTTAAGAAATGCAATCCAAAATGTTTTTTTCTTGGTGGGGTAGTTAAAGGGTTAAAGTGACATTTAAAGGCTTAACTAGGTTAATTAGGGAAACGTTAGGGTAATTAGCCAAGTGATTAGGTGTGTTCGACATGAAGCACGGCTACAGCTGGCAATCAACGAGATTAGCCGAGCGCAGGCGGGGGCGGAGTTGAAACAGAGCCATCAAGCCGGACACGTCGGGGCTCAAAGTTGCTGCTGTCATGATGCCCGATCACATGGCGGGATTGTTTATTTATTTGTTTATTTATTGCAATAACAACAAAAGATTTACAGTACACATGAAACAGAACAGTCTCTACAAACTATAGTTCATCTTTAAACAATAAGGGAATTATGAATTAAATTTACGTAGCCTATTTAACAAATGCATGAGAAATAAGGGGAAAACGAGAGAGCACATAAAAAGGAAATAAATATCCATAAATAGGCCTATTAAACAACACAGTAAGCACTAATTCTTGGAGTTTAAACATCAGTCTTTGGGCTACTAGATGTTGAATGGTATGTCAATACTGCTCCAGTGCTTGTTTGAATATGCTAAAAAGGGTTTACATTTATTTACATTTATAGATATAAAACTTTCCAATATATATTAGTGTAAAACCCAAAGTTAATATTTAGGTTATTTATTAAAATATATCATTTAAATTGTTCATGGAGCTGAATACAGTAGTCTGTAAAAAAGGCCGAATAAACCTGTGCAAACAATCTAGACACTATGAACAAATTATTTAACAAAAGATGATGCTGCAGTAAAATATTTGTAGTCTTTTAATAAGCATGATATAAACAAGATAGAGATGGTATGAAAAGTTAATTGTTTGTTTGGAAATTTGTGAAATGGAAGTTGTCTAATAATAAACCCGAAACACACGTGGTTGTTGTCATGCGGTGAACTCGGCCAATCGATTTCGATCGATCTGCGCAGCGCTGCATGAAGTCGAACGCACCTATTGCATAACAGAGGTTTGTTCTGGAGACAATCCAAAACTAATATTGCTTAAAGGTTCAGTATGTAAGTTTGACACCCAGTAATTGAACTAGATATTGCATTCCTGGTTCAAAACACATGCAAGAGCAGGTTGCCAGATTGACGACATCAACAACAGTGTGCCTGACTGTCGAGCCTAAGGTTGATTTAAACCCTGTTCTATATAAAAGCAACGGCACACAATAGAAGGAATATTTTACTAAAAGGTGTTTTTGCTTCAATCAACATCTGAAATTTATAAAATAGAAAGAACTTCTATTTCTCACAGGTAAACAACGATCAGCTCAGGTACATCTCATGTGCTTTATTCAGTGTGAAATGCTAATAATGAGAGTTTGAATGCCATTTTACAAGACATTTGAAGAGTTCAGATGCAAAAACCTCTAAAGGCCATCTGAAATGTTCTCTTATAATGAACATTTTTCTCAGCCTCCTATGTTCATGTTCAGTTATTTCACTTTAAAGGCAATGAAAAGAACTTATTCTATTCTATTCTATTCTATTCTAGGAAATATCAAATGGCATTTAGAGGTTTTTGAATCTAAACTCTTCATTTATTGTCATACTACTGAAAGCAGCAGCAGATAGTTCACCTCAGAACTCATTCATTCATTCATTCATTTTCTTGTCGGCTTTGTCCCTTGCGGGGTCGCCACAGCGGAATGAACCGCCAACTTATCCAGCACAATTTTACGCAGCGGATGCCCTTCCAGCCGCAACCCATCTCTGGGAACTTCCACACACACATTCACACTCATACACTATGGACAATTTAGCTTACCCAATTCACCTGTACTGCATGTCTTTGGACTGTGGGGGAAACCGGAGCACCCGGAGGAAACCCACGCAAACACAGGGAGAACATGCAAACTCCACACAGAAACGCCAACTGACCCAGCCCAGCCGAGGTTCGAACCTGCGACCCAGCGACGTTCTTGCTGTGAGGCAACAGCACTACCTACTGCGCCACTGTGTTGCCCCACCTCAGAACTGGAGAATAAAATAAACCATCTGAAACTGAACTCTAGAACTGAGACTCAGTGCAAACCAACACATATCAGTGATTCAGCATCTACATTTAATCATGTTAAAGAGCTTTAATATGTATTCATTAGATTATAAACCTTACCATTGTGCTGGAGTGCAGTGAGTGCACTATTCTGTGCTTCTGAATGGCTGTATTTACATTTCTCGTCAGCTGAGGAAGTTCAACCTCTTAAAGGAGCTGCTGAACCAGTTCTACACCTCCATCATTGAATCAGTCACCTGCACATCAATAACTGTCTGGTTTAGCTCAGCTACCAAATCCGACCTCCGAAGACTACGTCCAATAGTTAGGACTGCTGAGCGAATCATTGGTACAACCCTCCCTACTCTCCAAGAACTGTACTTATCCAGAGCGAGCAGAAGGGCTGCCAAAATCACTCTGGACCCCTCACACCCAGCACACTGCCTGTTTGAACTGTTACCTTCTGGTCGACGCTACAGAGCACTGCGCACCAGAACAGCCCGACACAGAAACAGTTTCTTCCCTCAGGCAATCCATCTCATGAACACTTGATGATAGTAATTGTGGAACCAACATCACTACCTGCTATACACTTT
The DNA here is from genome assembly GCA_903798195.1 of Danio kyathit. NCBI lineage: Eukaryota > Metazoa > Chordata > Actinopteri > Cypriniformes > Danionidae > Danio > Danio kyathit. The sequence continues at coordinate 73,413,337 of LR812524.1, read as the reverse complement.
TATACACACATACACTTATTTAACAACACACTTTACATGCCAATTTGCACATAACAGCTGCACATATTATGTTGTATATAGTAATATAGCTGTACATACACTTGTCAATTTGTGTATTTGCATTCACTTTTTAAAATATATTTATGATCTGTTTTTAGTCCTGTCTCTGTAATTCTGTTGCACTGTAGAAGCTCTGTCACCAAAACAAATTCCTCGTATGTGTGAACATACCTGGCAATAAAGCTCTTCCTGATTCTGATTCTGTTGCGTTTCGTCTGGTGCAAACAGCCAAACTGCTCATCACTGTGTATCTCATCACGTAGCGTGTTGTGAGGACACGGGTTACAATGTGACCTGCTCACTTAATGTTTACACTCGTAATATTTATATTATTTGCTAATTAATAACCTCATGTGGAACTCTGAATCTGCGTCTCATTTCAGAGTCTGCTACTGTCCACCAGAGGTCACATTTCAGTCACGGAAGCATGCTTTAAGATCCTTCCTGACTGAAGGAATGAAATACGCTGTTTTCCACTATCTGGCAACCCGCGGTGCTGGAATATAATTGGCTAAACTGGCACTGGTCAGGTTAAAAGACCAAAACAAACACAGACGTTCCAGCACGTAACGCATATGTTCACAGCAGAATATCTGACTTCAGCAGTGTGTTCCAGATAAACAAGAATGTTCACTGAGCATGTTTCTGAATATCTGCAAACATATGATGGTGTTTCTATACTTTAGAAGAGTCAAAACATTCAGCACCTTTAAAGGGGCAAATATTGACCTTAAAATGGGTTTAAAACAATTAAAAACTGCTTTTATTCAAGGCCAAATAAAACAAATAAGACTTTCTCCAGAAGAACAAATACTAGAGGAAATACTGTGAGAAATTCCTGAATCTGTTAAACATCATTTGGGATTGTTATTAAAACTGTTATGTTTATAAATGTGTTTAATAAATCTTCTCTCCGTTAAACAAATATTGGAGAAAACATATAAAAGAATTAAAATTGAACAGGAGGGCGAATAATTCTGACTTCAGCTGTATATTCCTGCTATACTGTAAGACAACAGAGTGTGATAAGTGTAAAGCTCTGACAGGTAACGTGCACTTTACACCTGTGTGTTTCTCTCAGTAGTGTGTGTGTATGTGTGTGTGTTCAGTGTTCACACTACTGACGTGAAGAAGTGAAGAAAACAACAACTTGTTCTTAATTTGTGAAGTTGCACTTGTTAGTGACTAAAACACCTGTGTGACGACCAGGAGAGAGAAAGACAGACGCTTTATTAACATCTGCTGCAACATCTGCTACTGACCCGCAACACACACACACACACACACACACATATGCAAATACACACACACACACACACACTTATATACACATACACACATATATACACATGCACACAAACATACACACACACACACACACACACACACACACACACACACACACATATGTACACATGCATATATACACACACACATATACACACACATATATAGACACAAACTTGCATACACACACACACACACACATATACACATACACACATACATGCACACGCATACACACACATACATATAGACATATGCACGCACGCACACAGGCACACACACACACAAACACACATATATATATATATATATATATATATATATATATATATATATATATATATATATATATATATATATATACACACACACACACACACATATACTCACACATACATATACACACACACAAACGTACACACATATACACACACACACACACGTATAGACACATATTCACACATACATATACACACACATATATAGACACATAAACTTGCATATACACACA
>LR812524.1:73331479-73401479 GCA_903798195.1 Danio kyathit | reverse complement strand
ACCGAGGCTAATACGCACGCACATCGGATTATATAGCAGTGGGCCGTTCACTTATCACGTCTTTTCCATTTTTCATATAGTATATATGCCAATATGCGGCCGCAAGTGGAGCAACACGCTCGCGGTAGAAAACATCTCATGCATGCCGTAGCGGTGAGAGTTGTGCGTGGCTTTCAGTGCAATGTAAACAAAAGATATGTTAGACGAATTATTATTATAATGATTATGTATGTATGAACGCAGATGATAACAGCAGTTAATCTAAATAGCCACTTAGCTAATATAAAGCTTAACTTTACATTAGATGTGATAACCGTGAAACCATGATTATTCTTCACACTATATCAGGGCTATTCAATTGGCGGCCAAACCCGGCACCCGAGGCGATTTGTTCTGGCCCTCTAAATAGTGTGACCAAGACATCAAAAATAAATGTAGTTCAGTGGAAAAACGGCCGCTATAGTGATGAAGTGACGTGTGTCTGTTCAATACCGCACGAGCTGCAGGTGAAGGCTGCGCAGAGCGTGAGTCACCTGACATTAATGAGTGAGTGGCGCGAGCAGCAGAAAACATTTGGATATGTGTGTAGAAAAGGCCTTTTGTACAATGCACTGATATCGTTAATAGTGATGCAATGATTCACTATTAACCATGCTTTAATTCATTACGGTTTATTAATCGTAAAGGCTTCTCAACACCACGTTTCTGTTACACGGAACAAAACTGCTGCAACTAAACAAAGTTATGCAAACTGTGTGCTAGTTTAAAGTTCCGAGCTTATACCAAAGCTAATACGCACGCACAGGGCCGGATTAACCAATGGGCATTATGGGCATTACTTGGGGCCCCCTGCAACGCACCTCGTTGTAATAAGCTAGTTAAGTGCTTCCCGCCAGCGCCGTTTGATCGACAGAGTCAACATAACTAAAGAGCGCGATAGACAGCAGGTGGGAGTGGCGCAGCTCGTAAAGAGTATGGATATGTGTTTTGAGGCGATCGATCATGAACTCGGTTCGAATCCAGCGACTGATGAACACGTTCTTCTTTTTTCCCCCATTACATAGCAGATTGGAAATACATTTATTTTCAATAGAAAGGAAATGTTTTTGTTTAAAAAATGTAAATAAAGTATATAAAATGAGTCACAAGGTATTTAATAAGGATAATAATAATTATAAATATTCTATAAACAGTTATTTTCCACCTGGTGTTAAATGTAAGCGACATCTTAATATAATTAATCTGTGTTTACAATGTTAGTCGCCCTGCTTCACCCATATTCTCCGACCTCATGGAGAGAGAGACAGAAAAAGCCCCTGAAGAGGAGAGAGACAGGAGAGAACTGGTACAGTGTGTGTGATTCCGGATACTTTCAGCTTTATAATCAATTGCTGTTTGCCTACTCTTCTTCATCATGAGGGAGACAATAGGAATCATTAATCAGTGTGTGTATTATGGAAGACTCAGATTCATAGAACTGGATTGGAGAGGTGTTATGTCCAAATTATGCGTTATAAGTTTGTAGAAGTTATACATTTAAAATACTCTTAAATATAAATTTTAGTACTGCTTCAGTGAACTTGAACAAGTATATTAAAAACCATTAATTTTCACTAGTTATATTAGTATTTTTTATCAAAGTGTGCTTTAAATGCTTTTCAAATCAGGTAAATCTTTGTTGACTATAAATATATGTACTATGTCATTTATTTAAAAAATGTGGGCAAAATATTATAGATTAACTTTATTTAAAAAATATTATATTAATCTTATTTTTTAATTCAACTATAGGGGTGCGGCCTTGTAGGCGGCCTACAAGACATTGTGCCCAGGGGCCTCTGAATTCTTAATCCGGGCCTGCGCACGCACATTGGATTGCCTATAGCAGCAGGCTGTTCACATATTGCGTCTTTTCCGCGCGCAAGTTCATTATTTCCATTGGAGACGTGTGCATATTGGGAGCGGTGCGCGCACAGTTCACAAACGAACCGACGTGCCCTCCAGGCGCACACAGTAGAAATGATCTCAGGCTGTAGCGGTGAGAGTTGTGCGTGACTTTCAGTGCAATGTGAACAAAAGATATGTTAGACGAATTATTACAAATTATTAAAAGGATTATGTAAGAACGAAGACGATAACAACAGTTCATTTAAACTCTTAGCTAATATAAAGCTAAAATTAACATTAGACAAAGACAAATTTTATGTATTTATTCATTGTTCTGTCATTTTTTTTCAGTGTAAAGTTATCGCTCACTGCAGTGGCGCAGTAGGTAGTGCTGTCGCCTCACAGCAAGAACGCCGCTGGGTTGCAGGTTCGAACCTCGGCTGGGCTGGGTCAGTTGGTGTTTCTGTGTGGAGTTTGCATGTTCTCCCTGCGTTCGCGTGGGTTTCCTCCGGGTGCTCCGGTTTCCCCCACAGTCCAAAGACATGCGGTACAGGTGAATAGGCCAATTTCACACTTCCGCATTCGTTACTTCCGGTTATGGCCGCCCCTGGGTAAACTTACTTCCGGTAAAAACAATGGCAGCACAGTCGAGGAGCAAGGCGTTCTGCTGTGTACCAAAGTGCAGCAATTCAAAACAAAAACAACCGTATTTGAGTTTTCACGAGTTTCCAACAAATGACCATCAAAGGCAAAAGTGGGTACATGCTATTAGAAGAGACGAAGGGCCGACGTTTGCTATTCGAAGAGCAAGTACATTAGTCTGCAGTCAACACTTCACTGCTGCTGACTTCATGCAGGGTAGTTGTCGTCTGAAAGCTGGAGTTATTCCAAGTCGCTTTCAGTGGAACAACTTTTATGTACCGCCACAAAAGCAGTCTGCTTTTGAGAGGTCAAGTGCTCGTCAAGGAGTAGATGTGCGTGCCCCGAAGACTGTGGATTTGCAGAGTAACAAGGATTCAGAATGTATCATCAAGGACCATGACTACGCTGCACACCCCCCTCCTGGTAAGTATCTGTGTTTAAGTGTAGATGCAAAAATATACACTCTAGGGCTGCACAATTATTTCGATTAGGGTTGGGGTCAATTCATGAAGTATAATTTACCAAAAATGTCATTTATGTCCTTATGTAATGACGTAATAGCAGCCGCGAAGTCACACGTGAGCTGTCACACTGTTTGTTTACCTCAGAGAGGACGCGCGTGCCTGCAGTGAACAGAACCTGCAAATTCTGTAAATAACAGGCAATAAAGTTTTAAATAACGCTCAGTTTGCTGCACAAGGCGATCATTTCGCTCCTCAATCAGGAGCCGCAAGGGTAGTAGTTATGATTTGCATGTATGTTTTTTTTCTCTCACTATGATGGCACGGCACATAACATGGTTTAACAGTGTTAATGTTATATATATTTGTATCAAGCTGCCATAAAGATAAATTAAATTCATTAACCATATAATTTATGAACTATACTGTTCTTAACTATAAATCAGCACTGATTTGATTTCGGCTTAATGAACATTGTATTTTTAGAGCTGCTTTATAGAAGAATTAAGATGTTTGCAACTGTGAATTCACTATTTATTTTTGTAAAGGTGCTTTGAAAAACAACATTATTGTATAAAGTGTTACATAATTAAAAGTCACTTGAGTAGTTTAATGTTTTTACTTAGATTTTTAAAAAATATTATTAATAAACCTTTGTAATTTGATTGTCATTTTGTAGGTGCTTTGGATAAAGCCTTGGAATACATAGCAGAGCTGGAGGCTAGGCTAAAGAAAATTTCACTGGAGACACCAACTATGTTCAGTAGGTTTTGTGTGTCTGATCACACAATTCGCTACTACACCAGGTTTCCTTCACAGGAAGTATTCCAGGTTTTCTGGGAGTCTGTTTGTCCGTCTGCCACAAGCCTTATGTACTGGACAAAAGCACAAAGGATGGGTCGGGAAGCTTCCCCAACACCAAGTCCTGCACGCAAAATTCAGCTCATAGATGAACTCTTCATGTACTGCTGCCGCGTAGCTGCTGGCCTTAGGGAGAGAGTTATTGCTGACATCTTTGGTCTAAGCATGGCCACAGTAAGCAGGACAGTCATCACCTGGGCAAATTATCTTTATTTTGTTTTAGGCTCTGTTCCCATTTGGATGTCAAGGGAACAAATAAGCTCCTCCATGCCTGAGAAATTTAGTTCATTCAGTCCAAATGTCAGAGTAATCCTTGACTGTACAGAAATTTTCTGTGAGAGTCCCACATCTCTGACACTCCACTCAGAGATATTCTCCAACTACAAGAGCACCACAACATTTAAAGGACTCTTGGGAGTGGCTCCATGTGGTGCAGTAACCTTCATCTCTCGTCTGTACACAGGCTCAATCTCCGACAAAGAGATTACAAGGAGGTCTGGCATCTTAAATCTTCTTGAACCTGGAGATGAGGTGATGGCTGACAAAGGCTTCACAATTGAGGACATGATCACCAATGTTGGGGCTACACTGATAATTCCACCGTTCAAGCGTGACCGGCAGTTCAGCAAGACAGACTGTCAAAAAACACAAACCATTGCACGGCTCAGAATTCTGGTGGAAAGAGTAATACGAAGAGTTAAAGAGAACCACATCTTCGATTCTGCTGTACCACTCAGCTTGTCAGGAACAATTGACCAGATCTGGCATAACTGCTGCTTCATGGTAAATTACCAGGGACCAATGTTTCTTGAGCATTAAATGAACTACATTTCTGAAACAACTCCTGGGGCCTGTACCACGAAGCCAGATTATCTGGCTAGCCAGTTAATTTTCAGTTTCAGTTTAACTATCCTGGAATGTGTAAAATAGTAGTTTTAATCAAATCCACATACAAAGAATGGACCCCATAACAATCACATAAAATTAACTCAGTGCCTATTTAGATACATTTGAATGTTTCTGTGCTGATTTGTTACATTGTTCAGTTTGTTGTTATTATTATAGTTACAAGTTATTGCTATTTTATGATTTCTTAACTCTTACAGAAAAATATTACAATGTATTCTCTTCATTTCCCCTCTGTGCTCAGAGGCAGATTTGTTAATTTTATCAAAAAAAAAATGAGCAGTCTCCTGAAAATAACAAGGACAGTTTAAATGAAAACAGTGTTTTTTTTAATAATTATTGGTTGAAATAAACATGTCATACAGTTTTTCTGTTGTCCAGTTGTTATTTTACACATTTCATTGTTAGATTTAAAAATTGAACTGATACACCGTAAGAGTTTACAATTACAATAGTAGTTTAAAAATAGATACAGTTGTAAAACAATATAAAATTAGTTACAATACATATATACATACCCTGGTAGCAATTTTAAAGGGTTAGTTCACAAGTGTGAGTATCAAGGTGAGTAATTAGTAATGGAATTTTTGTGTGAATTAACCCTTTACTGCAGCAATGTTTAAACCATAGATAGATACTTGTCCATATATACATAATAGTAATAAATGTCCAACTTCTCCTTCATTGATGATATAAAGACATCGTCTCGCCAGATCCTCTGGATGGTTATGTCTGACTGTGTGTCGGTCACAAAGTCACACCACTGCAGACCAGTTACGGCAAGCTGCCCTTGAACCTGCCAATAGTATTTGTGTGTTTCTTTGAGTTTGGCTTGGCCCTTTTGGATTTTAATAAATGAAGCCTGGCCTATACTTTCAGCAGATGTAGCTTTCACTTCCACCAGACCAAATGGGAAGATTTCAGATGGGTCATATACTCTCCCATCTGGACTGGCTCCCAGATGTGGTGCATCTGGGTGAACAACAAAGCCACAAGGTAAAACGGTAACCCTCTTTGTTTCAGAATATTGTTTCAAAATTTCTGGTTCAAGCTCAAGTCCACGTTTCATAGCACTTGTCTGCCTTGTGCCTTTTAGTATACGTGCTGCCAATGAGTGGCTAGCAGATTCCCCAACCACATGGCAGACTTCCCTAAACCTGCTTGCGGTGACTCTTGGTTGACGCACGTGTGCCCAGGCAGCACAATTTGACTGTAGTCTAGTATTGTGCTCAATCTGACCGGATAAGATGTGGGATACTTGCATGGACTGCAAATGAAAGGATTGGTGGTGAGTGGGAACAAAATTAAGATGTGTACTAAACTGACTACCACACATAGGCAGGTTGGGGAAATCAACTGTAGGTTGATCAGCAGCTGTGAGTGGATAGTGGTAGGAAAGAGGACTGCCTCGAGGTAAAGGACCAAACTGAGAGTTGACCAACTCCATTTTTGACATGCCTCCCAGTATATGAGCCAACAAAGGTTTTGGGTCAATCTGGTTCAGTTTTGCTCCAGAAGCCAGGACGTGTGGATCTGGAAGTGGACCTAAAGAAATAAATACTTGTTAGTGTTAACCTATAAAATATAAAACAACAAATTACTAAATGGAGTCTGTCAGTGTGTGTATGTAACTTTATGTAGAAATACATCTGTCTGCCCCTCTCTCTTCCAGCTGTAAATAATGTATGTGCATCTATATTTAGATGTGTGTCTACATTTCTGTGTCCATATGTCGTCTGTCCGTATATATAGAATATGTTTGTATGTTGATATTTATGCATGTGTTTCTGTATGTCAAGAGTATGGATACATTTTATATACACAAAGTTTATTATTACCTGTGTGAGCCCTGTACAGCGTAGACTTTACTCCTGTCTTCCCCAGAGAACATGGTTTCTGAACTACAAGTTGGCTCACTGCCTCTGGACTGACACCCTTAATACAAACAAAAAAATGTGTCAACCAAGAATATTTGAAAATACTGAAAAATTGGCAATATTACACTTACCTGTGTCCTTGGACGATGCCATCTCTGTTGTTCACTTGTGCAAGCCACTGTTGGTGGGACGGATTTTAGATGAAGCTGCACATAGTGGGCTGTTTGATACAACAGAGCTGATAGATGGTTACATAACCCTTTGCCAGCTGCACAACTACATGCGTAAGCAGTGACACTAGGCTCTCCTTGTGACTCCAAAAACATCTGTTAAAAAAAGAACATAAATGTACTTTAAAACTACAAGTCAGGAACAATATTAAACACTGAAAAAAGTGATGTTGTATTAACAATGGAATTCTACCATATACAACATTACAATAGAATTACCATATAAGTCATTCAGACCGTTCTCATATTTAATGAAAGTCTGACAATTTTAGATATGTGTGTGTTTTCTTCCAACAAAATTATTCAATTGCAAACATTAGAAGCGATCAAAATGACCGTCTCGGTAATTCTAGTGTCAAAACCACAAAAATTAAAACAGCAGTTAGCCTGCAACCGCAGAAGCTAAGTATATTATACCAGAACACTGCAACAGCAGTTATGTTAAAAATAATAGAACTTGCTATCAGAACAATGATAGCTAATCTGCAATCATAAGCCAACCGGCAGATTACATATAACCTCCAGTGTGTGGGGTTCCTCGTTTTTCCTCATTGACCGGTAGCATCTAGCTCTGACTACCACCGTGCTGTCGACTACATTTGACACTAAGCATGCATAAACAATGAAAAAAGTCAACATATCTGTAATCAACATATATCATATAACATATTTAGAAACGACAGTAACTTTATTGACACTTGCTAACGTTAGCGATATGCTAGCGAAAGTAGCTAATTCAAAACTTACCCTGATATCCATGAATAAATTCTTCAACAAAGAATTTATAACCCTTCTTCAGTCTCGACCCTGTGGTTGAAGAGTTTTCTGCAACAATTCGACTGATATCCTCGAACTTAATTTGTGGCAGAGTGGACAGAGATGTTGTAAAGAATCTTTCCATATTTCCTCAGCAGGTAGAAAGCGTTAGTTGTCACTGTAGCGGAAGTAAAATTACTCAGCGGCGACGGGCTTCCGGTTCTTGTGAAATTGGCCTATTGGGTAGGCTAAATTGTCCGTAGTCTATGAGTGTGTGTGGATGTTCCCAGAGATGGGTTGCGGCTGGAAGGGCATCCGCTGCGTAAAATCGTGCTGGATAAGTTGGCAGTTCATTCCGCTGTGGCGACCCCGGATTAATAAAGCCGACAAGAAAATGAATGAATGAATGAATTATCGCTCACATTTAAATCAAAAGTTTTTTCATTTATTTTTAAGTCCAAAGAGAGAAATGGACTATTGTTTATTTTTTGTTAATATTCTGTGCTGTATTTGGTTACTGAGCAGCAATAAACAACACTTTAATATATCAGCAGTTTTCTTGGGATTTTCTAAACTAGTCGTGTTTTAAATTTAATAAATGCATAATAATCGTGATAACCATGATTATTTTTATAATCGTACAACCAAAATCTGTAATCGCTGCATCCCTAATTGTTACGCAGTTTAAAACAGAACATATGAATGTGTCTGAATGTAGAAGAAACCTACTGGAGCAATACACTGATTTTGTTGCGCTTCAAAATACAACATTTGGATATGCTTGTAAAAAAAGCCACATTGTACAATGCAGTGATGTTATGTAGTTACAAAATACAACATATAACCATTTTAATGTAGAAAAATCAACGTGGGTGTAGGAGCACAAATACAGCATATGAGCTCTTATATTGCTGTTGTGTCATCACTTATATTGCAAGTCATATCTCTCCGGCCCCTCGTTTGGGATGCTTTTCATAAACCGGCCCCCATGACAAACTAATTGAATAGCCCTGCTGTACAGTATGTGTGTGTGCTTAATGCGCAGGTCATGTGCTAGATCTTAGCTTCATCTCTCTCTCTCTGCTCTCTGTATGTGTGTGTGTGTTTCTCTGGCCTTACCCTCATTCTGTCAGCTGGGACAGGAGGAATAACCCAGAGCCATGGAACAAACTCAGCCCGACCCAGCAGCTGAAGGTAAACAACCCAGCACTGCTCTGTGATCAGCTGCAGACTGACAGCGCAGACGGAGCCGTCACTCCTGCTGTTCCCAGATCAGGAGACGCTAGCAAACACGTCTGACACACACACACACACACACACACACACACACACACACACTATTATTATTTATTTTGTATAAATAGAGCACAGAGGTTATTTTCTCCACGGATATGAACGGCTTTTATTTAGATCCTGTAATCAAGATTTGTTTTGTATATTTATTATATATCAGAATATGTAATATACAAGAATATATTTGAACATATAAGACTATATATAATACACTCACTGGCCACTTTATTAGGTACACCTTACTAGTACCGAGTTTGCCCCGTTTTGTGTTCAGAACTGCCTTAATCCTTCATGTTGTAGATTCAACAAGCTACTGGAAATATTCCTCAGAGATTTTGCTCCATATTGTCATGATAGCATCACACAGTTGCTGCAGATTTGTCGGCTGCACATCCATGATGCCAATCTCCCGTTCCACCACATCCCAAAGGTGCTCTATTGGATTGAGCTCTGGTGACTGTGGAGGCCATTTGAGTACAGTGAACTCATCGTCATGTTCAAGAAACCAGTCTGAGATGATTGGCGCTTTATGACATGGTGCGTTATCCTGCTGGAAGTAGCCATCAGAAGATGGAGACACTGTGGTCATAAAGGGATGGACATGGTCAGCAACAATACTCAGGTAGGCTGTGGCGTTGACACCATGCTCAATTGGTACTAATGGACCCAAAGTGTGCCAAGAAAATCTCCCCCACACCATTACACCACCACCACCAGCCTGAACCGCTGATACAAGGCAGGATGATCCATGCTTTCATGATGTTGAGGCCAAATTCTGACCCGACCATCCGAATGTGGCAGCAGAAATGGAGACTCATCAGACCAGGCAACGTTTCTCCAATCTTCTCTTGTCCAGTTTTGGTGAGCCTGTGTGAATTGTAGCCTCAGTTTCCTGTTCTTAGCTGACAGGAGTGGCACCCGGTGTGGTCTTCTGCTGCTGTAGCCCATCCGCCTCAAGGTTGGATGTGTTGTGTGTTCAGAGATGCTCTTCTGCAGACCTCGGTTGTAACGAGTGCTTATTTGAGTTACTGTTGCCTTTCTATCAGCTGGAACCAGTCTGGCCATTCTCCTCTGACCTCTGACATCAACAAGGCATTTGCGCCCACAGAACTGCCGCTCACTGGATATTTCCTCTTTGTCGGACCATTCTCTATAAACCCTAGAGATGGTTGTGCGTGAAAATCCCAGTAGATCAGCAGTTTCTGAAATACTCAGAGCAGCCCGTCTGGCAGCAACAACCATGCCACGTTCAAAGTCACTTAAATCCCCTTTCTTCCCCATTCTGATGCTCGCTTTGAACTGCAGCAGATCGTCTTGACCATGTCTACATGCCTAAATGCATTGAGCTGCTGCCCTGTGATTGGCTGATTAGAAATGTGTGTTAACGAGCAGTTGGACAGGTGTACCTAATAAAGGGGCCAGTGAGTATATGTTCTATTTTTTTAAAGTTACACACTATAGTATGCTGTTTTTCTTGTATAAATAGTAGAGGTGTGAACCTACGCTGGTCTCACGGTTCGGTTCGGTTACGATTATCATGCCATCGATTCGGTTCAATTGGATATCTCGGTGCATCACGGTGCATTGACGATGCTTTCCATACACAGTTTTATATTTTCTTCACAGCACAGCAATTCTTGTATTAAAATGTATGAATATATTTATATACTATTTGTAAAACAATTTTGTCCTTTAATACAAACAATCAGATATATAAACTGTACCTTTAAACAACAGGCGCATTTATAGACCATTTTGAGGGATGTAAACAATAACAATGGTCCTAACGTATTTCCTGTTTTACATTTTTAATTTCCATTGCTTCTGAGAATCCAAAGAGGTCCACATATTGATAAATAGTGTTATGACGGCTGATTTAAAATCAAGTTATGATTGAATTGCTTCTTGTTACAGTTAGGAAATAGTTTAAGTAGTTTAGCAGGAAATGTTCATGGGCCAATGACATGACCACATTGAAATGGTCTATATCAAATAAACAAATATAATTATCCCGCTCGCTTTCTGCCTTGTCTACCAAGTTCTTTCTTACACCCCTTTCATTGGTCACGCGCTCAACAGAAAGGGCTGCGATTGGCTCTTACACGCTGGCGCTCTACACAGATGCACATGAGTGCCACAGTGAGAGAGAAATGGAGATTACTTTCATTCTCTTAATCGCCGTGAAATAGGGGCTTTTGCTGTAAGTTTCAGTGTAACAGTGTTCAGCAAACACACACGCAGTGAAATTGTGCACATTGTGTGTTTTTCGTAGTTAGAGCGTTGTACTCGCGCTCGCGGCTCGCCTCCCTCGCCATAGTAAGCTACGGCGACATAGCGCATAAGAGATAAATGACGTCAGTGCATAATAACCGGTTATGATTATTACTCAACCGATACCGAATTGTCCGCGTCTGCATTGCGGTGCACCAAAGAAACGATTAATTTTGACACCCCTAATAAATAGTGCCTGGAAAGTTATTTCCTACAATAGATTTTGCTTTCAAGACTAAGGATAAATTATGATAAAATGTATTTTCTAGATCAAACGCGATTTGCAAAAAGTGATATGTGAAACATAGGGTTTTATATGTAGATAAATAATAATAAGAAATAAAAAATACACACACACACACACACACACACACACACACACACACACACACACACACACACACACACACACACACACACACACACACACACACAGTTGAAACCAGAAGTTTACATGCACTCTAAAAAAAGGAACATCACCGTTTTTTAAAAGTGTCTGATGGTAAATCACACTAAACGTTTACTATTTTAGCTCTGTTATGGATTACCTGAATCATTTACATTCGCTAAATGCTAGAATAACGAGAGAATTGTTTTTTTGAGAATTGTTTATTAATTTCTAGTCAGTCAGAAGTTTACACACATTTCCTTGGTATTTTTTAGCTTTGCTTTTAAACTGTATAACTTTAATCAAATGTTTTGGCTCTCCTTCCACAAGCTTCTCACAATAGTTTGCAGGAATTTTGGCCCATTACTCCTGACAGAATTGCTGTAACTGAGTCAGATTTGTAGGCTGTCTTGCTCCACAAGCTTTTTCAACTCTGCCCACAAATTTTCTATAGGATTGAGCTCAGGGCTTTGTGATGGCCACTCCAAAACATTCACTCTGTTGTCCTTAAAGCACATTTGAACTCATTTGGCAGTATGCTTATGCCGAGTTCAGACTGCAGGATTTTCAAAGTAGTCGCGTCACGGATGTTTTCACACTGCATGATTATCTGGGCTAGCGTTCTGTCAGTGCTTTGTTTACGCTGCAAGATGTATCGTGACAGGGTGGTTCACACTGTATGACTTTAAAATAGGAAGATTTGCCGACAACTTTGTCCAAACTAGGTTGCACAACCAAACACACGAGAGAAAACATGGAAACAAACGCGACGTCACGTAATATATATCTTGTTATTAACTACATAATGAGAAAGACGCCTTTAGTGGGGTAGAAAATCTACTTATTTTGCTCACCCGGCTTTGAAGAGAGTAATTGCTCTTAAACTTTGTTTTATATTTCGACCCGGTTGTGCGTATTGCTCAGATGACACACCAAACAGATACGGTGCTCCTGCCAAATTTCCAGGAGTTTTTCCTCCATTTCTTGGGTCCAAATAAACTGAAAAGGAGCGCTTTTAACTTCTCCCCCAACCTCCCGCTGGCCTGCAGGTACCCAGTATTGAATGCTGCTGTCTCATTGGCTGTAGGTGATCGTTGACGTTATTTTCAACCAGAACTCATTTCACACGGCATGATTTGAATCACCGACAGCTCCAGATATTCAGCACGCCAAATATCTCACGGGCATCACCGTGACTCATCGGTGATTCTCTCAAATCGCGTCTTTGATAGTTCACACTGTGTGAATGTTACTCGCGTGCACGAGCACCGATTTGCCTGTGAACCTGTCACCGAGTCAAAATTGGGGCTAAAATCATGCAGTCTAAACTCGGCATTAGGGTCATGGTCTGTTAGGAAGACCCATTTGTGGCCAAGTTTTAATGTCCTGGCTGATGTCTTGAGATGTTGCTTCAGTATTTCTACATAATGTTCTTTCTTCATGATGCCATCTATGCTGTGAAGTGGACCAATCCCTCCTGCAGCAAAACAGCCCCACAACATGATGCTGCCGCCCCCATACTTCACAGTTGGGATGGTGTTCCTAGGCTTGTAAGCTTTCCCCTTTGTCCTCCAAATGTAACACTGGTCATTATGGCCAAACAGTTCAATCTTAGCTCCATCAGACCACAGGACATGTCTCCAAACATTAGTCTTTTCCCAGTGTGATTTAGCTAATTGTAATCTGGCTTTTCTGTTGATTCTGGCTTGTTGATTTTCCCATGTTGTCACACAAGGAAGCAGTGTGTTTGAGGTTTTCCTTCAATACTATTCTACAGTTGTGCCTCCAATTAACTCAAATGTTGTCAATTAGCCAATCAGAAACCTCCAAAACCTTGACACCATCATCTGAGCTTTTTCAGAGGCAGAATAATCTTATTGTATGTAAACTTGACTTTCAAGAAAACTTATAACAATTTCTCCAAAAATATCTCTTAACTTAACTTACCTAAAAGGAAAGTTTAGTCACAATAACATCTGACTTTATTTAAATGATTATGTGCCTTTTTATACAGGGTATGGAAACTTCTGCTTTCAACTGTATATACAATTCATATACTAGCCGTGCAGAGTAGGTCCTTTTTAAAATATATTTTGCAAGGAAGAATAAAAAAAAAGTATAAAATAAGACAAAGGACAATGAGCTGACTATGTCTGACTAAGTGTGTGTGTGTTTTGATCAGCCTGCGGCTCGTGTGGAAAACACCGTGTTCACTCTCGTCTGCTTTCGAAGGAATAATTTATATCTCAGCAGATGAATGTTTTGTTCTGGTTTGGAGCATCTTGATCACCTCCAACCACTATTTAATATATTAAAGGTCTCGTGAAGCGCTTTAAAATGTGCATTTAGTATTTGATGATGATCTTAACTGAAACACGAAGAGAGAGGGCAGGGCAGAAAGTAGCTCCTCCCCTTTTTAAAGGGATTATTCATGTATTCAATAATTTTTCTTCGGCTTAGTTCCTTTATTCATTAGGGGTCGCAACAGTGGAATGAACCGCCAACTATTTCGGCATATGGTTTACATAGTGGATGCCCTTCCAGCCGCAACCCAGTACTGGGAAACACCCATATACACACATTCACACACACACTCATACACTACGGCCAATTTAGTTGATCAATTCCCCTATAGCGCATGTGTTTAGACTGTGGGGGAAACCGGAGCACCCGGAGGAAACCCACGCCAACACGGGGAGAACATGCAAACTCCACACAGAAACGCTAAGTGACCCAGTGTGATTATAACAAATATAATTAATTGTTTTTTGACATTAGAAGATGACTATATTCACACAATGCTGACACACAACTGTGTTTCAAGAGTTCACACTTAGATAATGCTTGACGACATTAGCAGGTTTGGCATGCTGTCCCAGGAGAGAACCCTGAGCTTGGAGATAGATGAGCCCAAGGCTCCCGCCTGGTCAATGAGCATTTAAAGAGAAACGAGATCAGCTCCCCCCGATTCGTTTGGGCTATTCCCTGATTAATAAAGACAACTCTATAGGATTAGGCCACCAACCACACCGGTGCATACTCACTTAGAGAAGCTCAGTATTAATGTACTTCTGACTGTTACTATTGTTTAATTTAATTGTGTCTCACGTCTTTAGAGGAGACCGGAGCACCCGGGGGAAACCCACGTGAACACGGGGAGAACATGTAAACTCCGCATAGAAATGCCAACTGGCCCAGCTAGGACTTGAACCAGCGACCATCTTGCTGTGAGATAGCAGTGCTATCCACTGTGCCGCCATGTCGCCCGATCCTAGAAATGAGGAGGAGGGAGAAGGGGTGGATGGGGGGGATTCCTCCCAAGCGAAGATAAGGAGTAAAGTTAAGCTGGATATTTATGTTAGATTTGGAATAATCGGATTGGCTAGCTGATGATTACCGATAGGGACCAGCTGCAGTCAATCATATCACGTGCTTCTCTCAAATCTAGTTTGTGAAACTTCACTTAAACCCCTTATAAAAGTAATTAATTGCATCATAGGTGCTCTTTTAAGCATATCTATACTCTAGTGTCTCCAAGACAGTGACAAGGTTTTCAAGTAGAAGAGATAAATCTGATATAAACATCTAAATCTTTCGGTTTGCCTCTTTAAATGGATCAAAGATTGTTTTTATTGTCTCCTCATACTTCAGTTTCTCATCAAATCTTCTGACCAATCAAATGCCTGATTGTCTAGTGTCTGACATGCCCTTTCCCCGGTTCTTCTCATTGACTTTCCATTTGATGCACTTGAGCTCAACCACTCTCACTGACAGAGCTGTGAGAAAAACAACACACTATTGGCTGATTTTTAAAGGGGAGGAGCTACTCTACGCCCCGCCTTCTTCGTGTTTCATTTGAGATTGCATCAAATTATTTTATATATAAAAATAATGCACATTTCAAAGCACTTCACAGGAGCTTTATTAACAAGTGCAGACGGAGAGAAAGCGAGAGCGGGATCAGCAAAGGTCAAACCTGGACATGTTTGATTCCCAACAGAAGCCAAAGGTCAGAAATCAAGAGTCCAGCGGCGTCTCAACATTAATCATAATGAGAGAAACAGAAGCAGAGAGAAAGAGCAGTCAATGAGAAGAGGAGTGTGTGTGTGAGTGTGTCTCCTGTCACGCATTCAGAACGCAAACACACACTCCTGTCACATGAAAGATGACGCTCTGAGACCTTTTCACAAAAACAGCAACACATCACTGCTCAAAACCGGCACTTTCCCTCTATTTTCTGCTCCAGCAGGTGAAAAATGTGCACCTGAGATTTCTCAGAAGAATACAGACATGTGCTGATATTCAATAATTCACTATATTCATATCAGTATTGTGCATGCTCATAATCACCATATAATTCAATAATTCAATATATTGATATAAGTATAATCATGATGATAATTCAATAATTAAATATATTAATATCAGTATTGTGCATGTTTATTATCATGATATAATGCAAAATATTAATATCAGTATTGTGCATGTTTATTATCATGATATAATTCAATATTTAAATATCAGTACTGTGCATGTTTATTATCATGATATAATTCAATATATTAATATCAGTATTGTGCATGTTTATTATCTTGATATAATTCAATATTTAAATATCAGTATTGTGCATGTTTATTATCATGATACATTGCAATATTTAAATATCAGTATTGTGCATGTTTATTATACAATATTTCTTAGTACAGAATTATATACATATTATGTGCTGATATTCAATAATTCAATACATCAATATAAGTATTGTGCATGTTTATTATCACAATATAATTAAATAATTTAACATATTGATATCAGTTTTGTGCATGAGTATTATTATGATATATTTCAATATATCGATATCAGTATTGTGCATGTTTATTATCACAATATAATTAAATTAGTGCTGGACAAAGAATAATATTGATTAATTTCATCCAAACTAAAAGTTTTTTTCGACATAATATATGTGTGTGTGTGTTATATGTTTATCATGTATATATACACACCAATACATAGAAGCAAAATTACACAAAACTGTTTTGTCACATACATTTTAAAATTGATAAATAATTAGCATCATATACACATTTATTTAATATCTAAATAGAAATAAACCTATATTGAAATATATGCATGTGTGTATTTATATATACATAATAAATATACACAGTACAGACATTTAAATTGTCAAGACCAACTTTTATTTTGGATGTGATTCATCATGAATCCGCGGATTTTCTGCAGATTTTCCGCAGATTTTTAGCCCATCATTAATTCAGTTTATTTACTTAAAGTTAACTATTTCCTGTTAATCTAATTGGATTTGCTTTTTAAACATTAAATACAAGTTAAAAAGGTATTATTTTTTATTTAACATGTTAAGTTTTTAGTTATGATACTCCCAAAATAATTCCGCAGAAATCCATAGATTTTTACCAAAATTCTCCACAGAAATAGCAAAAAACGTCCGCAGATTCCGTCTGGCCCTACTCATGACTAATTTTAGCCCAGCGCTGAATTCAATAACTCAATCTATCGATGCATCTGATATTTCTCAGTAAAATACAGACAATTCAATTCAACTGATCAGTATTAATACATTTTTACTGTATTTTAAAGTGCCCATGACATCAGTATCGTACATACATGTTCATTATCAGCATATACTGAATTATTGAATATCAGCACATGGCTATGTTTTACTGGGAAGTATCAGATGCACATTTTTCACATGATATCCCTCAGGAAATTAGAGATGCGCTGAAATTCAATAATTCAATATATGCTGATAATGAACATGCACAACAGAGAGATTATGGCCACTTCTTGATTTAAACCTTTATGAGTTTCTTTCTTCTGTTGAACCCTAAAGAAGATACTTTGAAGAATGCTGGAAACCAGTAACCACTGACTTCCATAGTGTTTGTTTTTCATACTATAGAAGTCAACAGTTACCGGTTTTCCTAATAACAGGATTTATTTCACTTTACTGAATCACTTCACAAGTCTAAACGTCTCTTTCTCTTTCTGTTGTGTTGAAATGCAGAAACGGATCACGTAATGAGGGTCCGCAGAGCCTGTCAGACAGTCTGTGTGTGTGTGTGTGTGTGTGTGTGTGCTCTTGTTTTTATGCGTGTTGTTTTGTCGTTTATGATATTCTGATGATCTTAATTTACGCTAACTACATTTAAATGTATTCTCTCTCTCTCTCTGCACAGTTGGTGGCCGTCACCACAGACTACGAGCGTCTGAAGAAGGAAGGACCTGACTTTTAAAAGACCTCTGAGGAGACACACACACACACAGAGAGAGAGGGAGAGAGACATATACACACACAGCAAAGTGTGTGCACACATACAGAGATACATAAACACACACATGCATCACGTACATGCACACACATACGCACAAACACATACAGAGAGACACACACACATGCACACATACAGAGACACATAACAAACACCCACACACACATAGACACACATTAACACATGCACACACACAGAGACACATTCACACACACATGCATACGCGCACACCCACACCACACACCCACACAAATGCATGCATGCACATGCGCACACACACACACACACACACACACACACACACACACACACACACACACACACACACACACACACACACACACACACACACACACAGGGATGCACATGCACACATATACAAATAGAGACACATAAACACACACATGCACAGGGACACACATATGCGCACATTTATATACATATAAAGTCATATAAACACACACACATGCACACACACGTACAGAGACACAAACACACACATTTACACTCACATGCATACACACACATACACAAACACACACACACCCACTCGCGCACACACATGCACACGTATACAGAGGCACATAAAAACACATGCACACACACACACACACACACACACACACACACACACACACACACACACACACACACACACACACGAGCGCACACAAACAGAAAGACACATACACACACGCGTGCACACACACGCAATTAAAATGTTCAGCATTGATTGGACAGCTTTTGTAAAAGACATGTTTTAGCCTGTATATAATACACATTTATTATTTGACTGCTTTCATAAACTCAAAGACACATAAAACAAGTTGGCGGTTCATTCCGCTGTGGCGGCCCCTGACGAATAAAGGGACTAAGCTGAAGGAAAATGAATGAATAACTATACAGTACAATCTGACAAGCGTCCTCTTTAAATGACCCCAAGCTTAAATCTGCACCAAAGCGTTGAAGATTCGTGATAATTGAAGTTATGATTTTCATATTTACATTAATATAGGGCTGATGATGAGGGGAGGAAACTATTATTGGGAACTCTTTAATTTAGCTCATAACTCACAGTATTAACAAACCATTAACTAACATTACTAGCTCAAACTACTACTGAGCGGTTTATCAATAGTCAGTGTTGTGTTTAGGTGTTGTGCAGGATTAGAGATGCAGAATAAGATCATACTGTATAATTGCTAATGAACCGTTCATATCTTAATAACAGGCAGGTAATTAGGCAGTAGATAATAGCATGACTTGTGACCAGTGTTGGGGAGTAACTAGTTAGATGTAATGGCGTTACGTAATTTAATTACAAAATAAAAGTAACAGTAATTCGTTACAGTTACTGAGAAAAAATGTGTAATTAAATTACAGTTACTTCTGAAAATGTTAAAGATTATAAATGGGGTTACATCTAATTATGTCTTTACAAATCTGGGATATGTTGAATAATATGAATCTGTTGCTTTGCCTGTGTTTGATATGCATGATGTCTTCTGCTAAGGCCGTTTATTAAAGCGCTGCTGTTCTGCTATAACTACATTTCTCAGTAGTGTGGCGGGAGCGTCGCTACTTACTAAATCAAATAGCTATTCAGTAGCAGAGCTGTTTTATTAGTCAAGTAGCGCAGGAGCGTCCACACAGGCTACATTTACCGATCAAGGATTAATAAATGACGCCACTGACATTCACAGAGCTGTGAGGCCGGTGTCTTTTTTTTTATTTATTTTTTTTTTTATAAACTTTTATTTAGAAAAGAAGAAATGTACAATATAAATCAGGAAGTCATCTGTAAGAGACTGGAATACAAGCACAAATTTAAAGAACAACAGGTAAAAAATTAAAATAAAAAATTAATAATAATAAAAAAAAATAAAATAAAACAAAATAAAATAAAACAAAATAAAATAAAAAAATAAAAAGGGGAAATACAAAATTAAATAAACACAGAAAGCATCTAGCACCTAACTTACTGGAAGCATGATATTTTCATAAGTTTCTATAAACTTGCAGAATTTTTGCTTGTTAGATAAACGTATAGCTTTAAGCAAGGAATCAATTTCAATTAAAAAATGAGCAAATGTGGGAGAGGATTTAAGACATTTTTGTTTGTGGATAAAGAATTTCGCATATAATATAAAACAGTTACATATATATTCTTCATTTTTTTTTTTGGACTGGAATAATAACAAATAATATCTTTCAATTTAAAGATTTGTTCTGTTGATTGTGATTTATTCAAATAATTATATAAATCTGACCAAAACTTTTGTGAGATTTTGCATGTAAAAACATGTGGGTTAAAGTTTCCTCACTTTCCTGACAAAAAGAACAAGTATCAGCAATATCAATAAATCTTGACACAAATGTATTGACTGGGTATATTTTATGTAGAATTTTAAAATGAATTTATTTTGCTTTGTTTGGGATTACATATTTATATGGGAGAAGCCATGCTCTTTTCCAATCGATATTTTGTATTAGCGCTGACCAATATGATTTCCCTCTTGGAGCGATTTGATTTTTTTGGTGGAGAATTCGAAGAACAAGTTTGTTGTTGCATTTCTTATCATAAATACTAATACCTTCTAATAATAAAGAGGGTTCTATGGTTCTTTTATTTATATGTGAGATATGAATTTTTGTTAGATGTATTAATTATTTTGGTATAGCATTCGATTCAATAATGTTAAATTTCTTAAATGGGATAGGAAATTGATGAATTCTTATAAATTCTTCATAAGTTAATAAGTTCCCCAAGTCATCAAATAAAGAAAATAAATGCAATATATCTCTGTCGTACCAATTAGAAAGAAATAAAGTTTTATTCTTAATTGTAATATCCATGTTGTTCCATAAAAAAAGTTTTATGTGGAGAAAAGTTATGGGAATTGTGAGGCCGGTGTCTAGCTGATGAAAATAAAGCCATATGGCGGCGAGAATGACGGTTTCTTCTTCTACCTGTTTTTCGGTGGTCGACAACAAACTTTTTGGTGCATTACTGCCACCTCTTGCTTTGGGGTGCGTTTCCCAAACAACAACGTAACTCGCGGCTGAACTATCATAGTACAATGCATCGATTGGGAAGAGAACGCTGACGAGTGTTTCCCAAAAGCCCTAGTTTCTCTGTCACAGATCCATCGCTTGAACCACGTTAGTTATAACGTAAAACACCCATAAAACAGGGTGGAGTAACGACTTCTGTAGAGAAGAACTCCATCATTTCTTTGTGCAAATTATATTGTTTTACACACACATGCATTTAAAAACAAATCCAATATTAGTTTTGGTAAAAACATGCACTCGCTTTCCATATTAACTGAAATATATGTAAACAGCTCATATAGAGTCTGTGTTTGCTTTACTAATATTATTGAGAACATTACATATTATAGTCTAAATTAACATAAAATCACTAACACAGCTAACACTATTCTAATATCATATATAAATCATATAAATAAATAAATAAATAATGAGGCGATTTATTAAGAAATTTAATGTAATATTTATTATTTATTAGAAAAAGAAAAAAATCATATTTTAATAATAATATTAATGATGATGATGATGATGATTATTAAGTAGGATATTGTTTATTTATTTTTTGAAAAGTCTGCTATTACAATTTTATCACAGGCAAACCACTGCAGATATGCTCTACCCAGCAGGCCCATGTCATATACAGCACAGATACTTCATAAATAACCCAGTATAAATTAAAAGCATAACGTATGCTATGTTTTGTTGTTTTCACAAGCTTTGGAGACGTAGCATAAATTCCGCTTTTAAATGTCATGAGGCTGTGTTCAAAATGACATCAAAGTTTTCAAAGTGCACTGCGAGGGGAGCGCAATTGTAAACTTGAAGATCGCTAAAACTGAACTGTAAAAATACTTTGAAAGCAAATGACACCTAAGAGAGATGACCTTAATGCTTTTTTATTTGTAACCATTCCAAGTTTAAATGTTAGAATGTTCTAAATGAATAGGGCATAGGGAGGATAAGTGGGAATAGAACTCAGCCAGGAACTCTGTTTCTAACTACAGCTCCAGAGGTGTCATTTCAGGTGCTCAAGTTTGCGACACAGTTTGCGAATGTTTGTTGGAGCAATGGATTTGGGAAACGGCTAATCAACAAACTATCTTTATAATGACGGAACTTGCGACCTTAGTTGGCTAACGATGGTTTTGGGAAATGCACCCCTGGTCGGTGATGTTGCCAAGGCTACCAAGGCTAAAGCCGCGGTCACACTGGACTTTACTCCCCATAGACTTCCATTCAAACGCACGCGAATCCGTCAGACCGGAAACGCAGGGTCATGCGTCGAGTTTCGCAGGTTGCTGCAGTGCAAAGTTCAAGCTTGGTGAACTCTGACCTGTGAAATTGCATCACTTGACTGCGTGAGACCAATCCAGGATCAAAACATGACCTCTCTGAACAGAAATGTAAAACATGGAGCAATCGCTCGCTTTATTAATGTCTAATCATCTTGTTTAATCCCGCCCCTTTTCGCAGCGCCGTACGACAGAATTTCGCAAGCTCAAACTCTAGTGTGACTGCAGCTTTACACAAGAAATTTACTTGATGGAAAGATGACTGAGGGAGAGGAGGTCTATATATATATAGTTTACTGTAGTAAAGGCTAAAGTATACTATGGTAATTACTATTAGTTCATGATAGTTACTAATAATACTACATTATGTAGTGTAATTTATTAATGAAGAATTGTAAATATATATACAATATAAGGCTAATTCCTAAATATTTCTATTTACTATACATTACTATAGTATTTTAAATGCGTAACAGCTGGTTTTATTGGATGTTTAGTTTTGGCTGTTATATACTATAGTGTGTTTCTGTTCAGTACAGCATATTATTTACAGTAAATAACTGAACTGATCAATTCTCCCTCATATTTCATTGACAGTTTTATTGATCACTGAGATCTGATTGACTTAAATTTAAGTTAAGTTGTATTTTTTAATTGCGAATGCCACAAAAATCCCCCTGCACAACTAACTCAAATTCTGATTCTGTAACAGTAAACATGTTTTTGTTATAAGGTCTGGTTTTGTGGTGGCTGTACTTTAAAATTAAATGAATATAATCTTAATTGAAGTGATGAAAGATGTTGAAACTCTAACAGCAGACAGAGCTACTGTAAGAGTCTAAATTATTATATGCATTTGTTTATAAGGCAAAACATGTCTTTTTCACCAAAGAAAGGTCCATGCTGACTCCAAAGGCAGATACTGATAAGATCAGGGCCTGGTGTGTGAACTTTGGGGGGTTTTACGATGTGGTCACATGTTGATTGGTCAGTTTGAATGTCTCAGCATTTGGGTTTTGGTCACATGGTCAAGAAAGGTACAAAATAGCTGGTAAACTTGGCTCTGGCTCTCTTTTCTTCTCTGCTCCTTCCTGAGATCTTCTCTGGCTCTCTCCCTCTCCCTCTTTGTCTCTCCCTCCCCCTGTCTCTCCCTCTCGCTCTGGTAACTTTAAATTTACAGTAAGCTGGGTACAATTTATATCATATGTTTTTATCATTTCATATTTTATCATTTTATACAGTTATTTTATAACTAATTCAGTTGTAACTATAGAGAATTATTGTCATTAAATAATTTCATTTTCAAGTATTTGTGAATTACTTTTGATTTAACATCAACACTTAATTGCTCCATATTGAAATACAATACAATCACATAATAGCAACGCTCTCCCACATTTATAGCTATTAATACTGCCCTTATTTCCGTTTTGGTATAAGATTGCAGAAGAATGGTTTGACTAGAAATGTACAGTTTTTTACCATCATGCTGATAACTTTTTAGTCGCTCGGCAGAACTACAGTACGAACACGAAACTAACAGCATGGTCGAAGGTTAAATGCATGTAAGCCTTTTCCAGTGCTTCTGAAAAGAATTCTGTTATTTATTAGAGTTTATTTATACTCATTTTCTAGCTCCGAACTTTATCTGACTCCATTTTTAAGTGATCGTAATATTTAGACTGTATTTCTAATTATAGGAACGGATCACAATAATCATTTATGACTTAATTTAGAGTTTTGATCTATCTGTTCCCATACTCTTCAATTTATACGTTCATTAGTGGCCATCCGCCGCTCAGAGTTTTATGCCCCGGGATGCATCAGCGCTCACGATCAGAATGCCGGCACTCTGAAATTAGTCAGAGGATACGGGATGAATTAATATTTAATTAGGCTGGTTGTACAATACTAACACATGCCAAAAGAAACCTCTCACTTAATCAAGATCCGTACTTGCTAGTTCCAGTGGTTAAGGAATTAAAAGATCTCTATGATATCGTGTACGATACTACGTGTTATCTATATGTCTAAAAAATTCCAAAATTATGCCGATCATAAAGGTAGCGAAAATGGCTTCACGTAATCTACTGGATATAAAAGATTTCAGGAGAATTCAGAATGAGTCAAAACTTAACATTTTATTCGTCAGGTAAAATTGTATAATGCCAATTATATAATCAAACAATCATCAAGCCAATTCAGAGATGATATCAGTAACAATATAACATCCATTAACTCAAATATAGATTAAAGAATTAAAGATGCATACCTGACCAGAGAAATACATTGCAGCATAACGAGTTACTGCAATGGGGTCTTGGCTACAAGATTTCCCCCAAGCAGTGTCACACCTGTTCCTTATATAGTCAACTGAGAACAAACAGTCATAAATTCAAGACAATAGAAACGTCACAGAGACTCTTGCCTGGTTACTTTGAGATGTTAATCATCTCTAGAGAGGGGGGGAGCATCTGGCAGAGATTATATCAAAGTCAAAAACCAAATCAACATATACAAATGAAATATCATAGTGAAATTAAGACCACTTTACCAATCACACAGAGACATTTAAAATGATACCAAACATGAATACAGTGCTATAACATACATCATATTAAAACCTTGAGCATTTTATCTGGAATGTGAATTATGGAGAAAGGTAGCTTAAAGGTCAAGAAGGGGGGCTTGAGGTGAAATGAGAGGGTAGATCTTTCCCGCATTACCCCCTGGAAAGACGGAGTCCTGGGTCTTCAGCCTGCGTTTGGATTGTCAACAGTGATTTGAATAGAACAGTCTTTATCTTCTTAGACCCGAGAGTTTGTTTTTATTGCATCTCATGAAATTTCATATCAGCTCTCAGGATCTGACATACTGGAGAGGTTAAAGCAGGATCTGACATATTGGAGAGGTTAAAGCCTAAAGCCATCTTACACTACTGTAAGCTCACACCTTCTTGATGTAAAAGGCCTGAAAATGATTTAGTTAAAAATATCCATTAGAAACTTAATCAAAATCAAAATCAGTAATCAGTAATCAAAAGTAATCAGATACATTACTTTTATAAAGGAATTGAAAAGGTACGCTACTTATTACATTTTAAATAGGGCCATTTGTAATCTGTAATCTATTACATTTTCAAAGTAACCTGACCAACAATACTTGTGACCTAAACTAAAGCGTCATTAATCATTTCAAACATTTGATTAGTCTCAGGGTAACACTTCATTTTGATGGTCTATTTGAGTATTAGTAGACTGTCTGCTTAATATCTGCTGATACTGCTCCTTCAACAGACATTTAACTGACTAGAGGAAACTTAGCAAGTACATGTCAACTTACACTAACCCCAACCTAACAGTCTACTGATAATCTAATGAGAAATAGTTTGCATGTAGATGCAATGTAACTTAAATTCAACAAACGGATCATCAAAATAAAGTGTGACCGTCCTGAGACCCACATTAAACATTTTCCTTAAGCAGTAATTCAAAACAAAGCACACAAGCATCCTAAAATATGGTATAAATAACTTGTGTTCTACATTACAAGTCACATAATAGATGTGTGTGAGAAACAGATCCAAATCGAACTCTCAATCAGCTGAAAATCCCATTCATACGCAGCGCATTTTGATGTCACAGATGATGTTTTGTACACAAATAAATAAAAAAGGCTTGAGAATCAAACGTGTTTGTGACATGCATCCAATTCTGCGCCTCTGTTTGTGTTTGTGAACAGAAGTGTGTGTGAAGTGTGTGTGCAGATCTTTGTGCCGACGCTGAAAACAAGATTCTGGTGGCTCTTTTAGAAAAAGCTGTAAGTTTGTTGTGGGCATATTTGTGGGACATTAGGAGGCAGAATTGCTGGCCAGTGTGTGCATAGTGAGAATAATGCATGTTATCTAGCAGCAATCACTCCTGTCCTCTGCACAGCTGGGTACCTGAAACACACACACACACACCTCAGAGCATTCAGTGCCTCAATAAAGGATCTGCTCCTCGTCTCTCTGCTTTTACACACTAGCACAACCTGTGGGGGGGCTGACAACACACACACACTCTCTCACACACACACCTACAGACGCTGCTTCCGTCAGGCTCCAGCACATGCTGACAGGTAATCAGGTTGGTTGAAGAAACGCATCAGGCATAATCACACACACACACACACACACACACACACACACACACACACACACACACACACACACACACACACACACACACACACACACACACACACACACACACACACACACACACACACACACACCGGAAGCACGGAAACCCATCAGGATTGCATTGCCTCCATTTGTTATTCTTTGTATCGCTATTCATCTACAGGCTGAAGGCAATCTAAACACACACCCAGAACACAAAACACCCCTGAAAAAAAAACAGTACAGGAACTAACAATCACACAAACAAATAAACAAATAAACAAATAAATAAATAAATAAATATATGCCATCATGCATATTCTTCTGCTCTAACTGACACATGAGCTGTAAAGTAAAATCTGTCTATATGTCAGTCTGCCTGTCTGCCTATCTATCCATCTATCCATCCATCCATCCATCTATCCATCCATCTATCCATCCATCCATCCATCCATCCATCCATCTATCTATCTATCCATCCATCCATCCATCCATCCATCCATCCATCCATCCATCCATCCATCCATCCATCCATCCATCCATCCATCCATCCATCTATCTATCTATCTATCTATCTATCTATCTATCTATCTATCTATCTATCTATCTATCTATCTATCTATCTATCTATCTATCTATCTATCTATCTATCTATCTATCCATCTATCTATCTATCTATCTATCTATCTATCTATCTATCCATCCATCCAACCTTCCAACCATCTGTCCGTCCGTCCGTCCGTCCGTCTGTCTGTAATAAATGTAATAAATGTGTTGTTCATTGTTTGTTCATGTTAGTAAATGAATTAACTAACATTAACTAATACACTAACCTTATTGTTAAGTGTTACCATTTAATATAGGTATATTTATAAATGTATAAGCATATCTTAACAACAAAACCAGTCATAAAGATCAGTTCATCTGAAATTAAGATTAATATATAATCTAAAAACGGAATAAATGAGCTTTTCATTGACGTGTGGTTTGTTAAGACAACAATTGGCTAAAATAGATAACAAATCTGGATGCTTAGAATGAGAAAAAAAATCTAATTATTGAGAAAATCCCTTTTAAAGTTGTCCATATTAAGGCTAAACATATATATTTGATATATTTACATTAGGGAATTTACAAGATATCTTCACAGAACATGAATTCAATTAAAATTTGGATGATTTCTGGCATAAAACACACAATATTGACTATTTTTGACTATTTCTAAAAGATATCCCCATGCATCTTAAAACTCCAGGGTCACCTATATCATTGTAAAATATACAATAAATGTGCATGCTTTTACTTTATTTATGACTTTTAGTTATATGTCATACAGCTTGGGCAGAATATGAAATATTATATGTGTGTTTAATGCATTTATAAACCTAGTTGAAACCAACAAACAACAGTAAAATCTCTCGCAATGAGCAGAAATGCAAATGAGCTTGTGCTTTATTCTCTACTTAACAATGCATTTATTTATTTAATTTAAATATGACATTATGCTTTTTTATACTGTGCTTATAGAAATTATTAAAGTCAAAGTGTAGAATGTTGATTAATTCTGTTGTGTAAAATGTGGTGAGGCATGAATGTCAATATAATTATGTAATAATGAACATTATTATACAGTGAACAATGGCATAAATATGACTGTTTATGGAGGAAAAATCCCTTTATTTGACTCACCCTTCATTCAACTTGTCTGAAATCTCTGAATGTCTGAAAGAAACAAGATGTAGTCAGTCAGTTTTGGAGTAATAGCATGAAGAAATTGAGTGATAATTTACTCACTTTTTTCAGGAGATGTTCAGCAGAATGTTGACGTAGCTCCTACAAAATCCTACAAACCTGAGCTTCCCTGTTGAACACAAAGGAAGATATGGTTGAGGGCAAAATTATTCACCCTCCTGTGATTATTTTGATTTTCTTTTATTAAATATTTCCCAAGTGATGATTAACAAGGGCAGCACAGTGGCTCAGTGGTGTCGCACTGTGGCCTCACAGCAAGGAGGCCACTGGGTCAGTTGGCATTTCTGTGTGGAGTTTGCATGTTCGCCACTTGTTTGAGTGTGTGTGTGTGTGAGTGAATGGGTGTGTATGGCTGTTTCCCAGTATTTGGTTGACTGGAAGGGCATCCGCTGTGTACAACATGGAATAGTTGGTGGTTCATTTCGCTGTGGCGAGCCCTGATAAGTGAAGTTTATTTATAAACTAATTTCGAGAGGATCATGTGCTTATGATTGCTTGCAGCTGCCCCGCATTATCCAATTTATTATTCACCAATCAGACGATTCCTAGGCCACTATATCATACCACAGACATCTTCGTTTTGAAGAATCCCCCCCTTCCACCCCTACTCCTCCTCCTTTTCTAGATGGGTGGCACGGTGGCCCAGTGGTTAGCACTGTTGCCTCACAGCAAGAACGTCTTTGGTTCTGGTCATTAACAAAACCAGCCGACGTTTCTGTGTGGAGTTTACACGTTCTCACCGTGCTTGTGTGGGTTTTCCCCGGTTTCCTCCCACCGTCCAAAAACGTGCAACTTACTAATTGACTAATACAAATCGGCACCATAGACATGCACTTAGCAAGTAGCTATCTCTTAAGAGAAATCTCTGTCTCTGTTCATTAGCTTCTACACTCTCAGAAATAAAGGTACGCGAGCTGTCACTGGGGTGGTACTTTTTCAAAAGGTACACATTTGCACATGAAGGGTCCATATTGGTACCTCAGAAGTAAATATTAGTACCTACACATTTTAAGAGGAACACTTTTGTACTTTTTAGGTACTAATATGTACCCTTGAGGTATTAATATGGACCTTTTAGCTACAAATTTGTACCTTTTAAAAAGGTACCACCCCAGCGACAGCTTGCGTACCTTTATTTCTGAGAGCGTACAGCAGGGGAGTTCTCGAGTTCTACCTGAGCTCAAACTCCCCTCTCGCCTTGCAAACAGCAGGGAGCCCCGGGCTCGAGGATCTTATGAGCTCAGGGCTCTCTCCCGGGACAGCATGCCAAACAAGCTTTATAATCAATCATCAGCTAAGTGTGAACTCTTCGAAGGAAAATGAATGAATGAATGAAAGTTGAACAGATTCAGGAATTTTTCACAGTATTTCCTCTAATATTTTTTCTTCTGGAGAAAGTCTTATTTGTTTTATTTCGGCTAGAATAAAAGCAGTTTTTAATTGTTTTAAACTCTTTTTAAGGTCAATATTATTAGCCCCTTCAGCAATATTAGTTTCTGATTGTCTCCAGAACAAACCACTGTTATACAATGACTTGCCTAAT
The DNA here is from genome assembly GCA_903798195.1 of Danio kyathit. Classification (NCBI taxonomy): domain Eukaryota; kingdom Metazoa; phylum Chordata; class Actinopteri; order Cypriniformes; family Danionidae; genus Danio; species Danio kyathit. The sequence continues at coordinate 73,371,793 of LR812524.1, read as the reverse complement.
TACCCTAACTTTACCCTAATTACCCTAGTGAAGCCTAGTTTGACATTGTCTGTAATCACTAATGTTTTATGTGATATTACAGAATTGCACATCATTTTAAAAGCTAATAACATACAGTGTTTGTTACACTTACAAACCACGGTGTTTGTGTTTCTACTGTGGAAACTTCTAATGTTTCCTTTTGTCTTCAACAGATGAAAGAAACTCATTAAAGTTAGAATTAAAGTTTTAATTAATTAAGTTAATAATGGGAAAATGCTACTTTTTGGGTGAACTGTGGCTTTAATGAGTTGAACAGGTGTGTGTGTGTGTGTGTGTGTGTGTGTGTGTGTGTGTGTGTGTGCTGTATATTATCTGACAGTGTTGTGGTGTTTTTCCCTCACAGACTCTTCATTCTTGGCTGAACTCCTGCTTTAATGTTGAATGCTGATCTTCAGGTGCTGGTAAAGATGAGCAAACTTAGGAAACAATGACAAACACAGAGTCATTTCTGCCCTTCAGCTCTCTGTGTGTGTGTGTGTGTGTGTGTTTCAGTTTGTATGCATGTTTTGCCAGTGTGTTTGTTCACACACACACACACACACATACATACATGCATACAAACAGATGCACAAACATTCCTACACACACACGCACGCACACAAACAAAAGATACCGACACACATACACATACATGTACACACATAGCGACACACACAAATAGATGTACATGCACACACACACAAACAAATGCACATGCACACACATACTGACACACACTCAAACACGCGCGCACACACTTGCACATGCATGCATGCACACACAGACACACACACACAACACAACACACACACACACACACACACACACACACACATAAATAGATGTACATGCACACGCATACTGACACGCACTAACACACACACGAATAAACACACACATGCATACAAACATATGCACCTACACACACATGTGCGCACACACACACCTTCGCATACACAAACAGATGCACGTGCACACATACCGACACACATACACATATGCACACACATAGCGACACACATGTACGCACACAAACAGATGTACATGCGCACACACAAACAAATGCACATGCAAACACATACTGACACACACTCAAACACACGCACACACACATGCATGCACACACACACACACACATGGACATAAATAGATGTACATGCACATGCATACTGACACGCACTAACACACACGAATAAACACACACATGCATCCATACAAACAGATGCACATACACACACATGCGCGCGCACACACACACACCTTCGCATACACAAACAGATGCACATGCACACATACCGACACACATACACATATGCACACACATAGTGAAACACATGTACGCACACAAACAGATGTACATGCGCACACACAAACAAATGCACATGCACACACATACTGACACACACTCAAACACGCGCACACACACATGCATGCATACACAGACACGCACACACACACACACACACACATGCACATAAATAGATGTACATGCACACACATACTGACACGCACTAACACACACGAATAAACACACACATGCATGCATACAAACAGATGCACCTACACACACACCTTCACATACACAAACAGATGCACATGCACACATACCGACACACATACACATATGCACACACACATAGCGACACACATGTACGCACACAAACAGATGTACATGTGCACACACAAACAAATGCACATGCACACACATACTGACACGCACTCAAACACACACATGCATACAAACAGATGCACCCACACACACCTTCGCACACAAACAGATACACATGCACACATACCAACACACATACACATACATGTGCACACATAGCGACACACACCTGTACGCACAAAAATAGATGTACATGCACACACAGTCACAGTCACACGCACTCAAACACACACGCAGACGAATACACACACACACACCTTCGCAAGACCTGTTAGCTGAAGTGATTAAAGATTGAATATTCCTCAGCGGCTGATATGACGATCCTCTGCCATGTGACTGTAAGCGTTTATGACTGATCATCATCTGCGTTCACACTCTTTCATCATCTTCACTCTAAACTAGAATTAAGTCCACTCAAAATGCAAATGCACATATTATTTTTGAAAAGTGAGATCATATTATTAAATGACACACTCCTGAGCAAATGTCCCCACAAGTACAGCAATACCAGTCATTTTGTGTGTTCATTCGTTCACTTTCTTTTCAGTTTAGTCCCTTTATTCATCAGGGGTCGCCACAGCGGAATGAACCGCCAACTATTCCAGTATATGTTTTACACAGCAGATGCCCTTCCAGCTGCAACCTAGTACTGGGAAACACCCACACACACACACTCATACACTACGGCCAATTTAGTTGATCAATTCCCCTATAGCGCATGTGTTTGGACTGTGGGGGAAACCGGAGCACCCAAAGAAAACCCACACCAACACGGGGAGAACATGCAAACTCCTTGCTCCGTCAAACATCATGTGGGAAATATTTGAAATAGAAAATAAAATTCACAGAGCTAATAGTTTTCACTTCAACTGTATGTGTGTGTGTGTGTGTGTGTGTTACTGGGTTTGAGCTCTTCTTCCTCAGGGTCTGTCAGACTCTTTAAATTGATGAGTCTCTCAGTGTGTGTCTCTAAGGAGCTGTTATTGCTCTGTAAGAGACACACACACTTTATTAGGAGTTAATTACGCCACATTATCCATTGTTTGCAGTTTAAGCGGGACTCCTCCGGCCGGTCAGCGGCTCCTGCAGGGCTATAATAATGACGCGGCGCAGCGCTCCAATAAAGCAGCGACATTAATCGCGTCCGCCGTCGTTTATCCGTCCCTCGCCCAAACGCTGATTTACTGTCAAATTAACGTCTGTCTGAGACTGGAGGAGAGAATCACCATCGAGGCAGCTCATCTCCAAGACACACACACACACTGAATACCAGATACTTCTCACTGACACACAATTGCACACTTCCCAAATAAAATAACTTATATGCATATATACATATACACTCATACACAACCCCGAAACAGTATGGAAAACACACACACACACACACACACACACACACACACACACACACACACACACACACACACACACACAGTAGTGATTTCCAAATTCACTTTGTCTTGTATTTCATATGATTTTTATTTTCATTTCTTGTATTTTGACTTGCATGCAAACGACATGAACACAAAATATTTGATGTTGATCTACAAGCCTAAGCTGAACAACCGTGATCTCTGATCCATCAGGGGGCGCTGCATCAAGAATCCTCATTCATCTAGAAGCCATATCACGACATGGGCTCAGGAATACTGCGGCAAACCATTGTCGAGCACCACGATACCAGTTAAATCTGTACTGCGCCAAAAGGAAGCCCTATGTTAACAGTGTCCAGAAGTGCTGTCCACTTCTCTGGGCTCGGAGTCATGTGGGATAGACCATCACACTGAGCAGAGGCAAAGCAAAACCACACTCTGCACAAATTACAAAGTCTTGGCTGTGGAGGAAGAGCACTTGACTGGCCTGCCTGCAGTCCTGACCTGTCCCCAATAGAGAATTTGAAGTGCAAAATGCGACCACAAAGACCCCGTACTGTTGCCCACCTTGACTTGTTTGCAGGAAGAATGAGACAAAATTGACCCCTGAAACACTTCATCACTTGGCGTCTTCAGTCCCTAAACGTATTTTAAGGGTCCGAATGTGCTTTTCGGTTCTAAAAATGTAAGGCGCACCACACTGCCTTTTTTGTTGACAAGAAAAAAATAAGCGCGGTGTGATATTTATGTTGCTAGGCAATGACTGAATCAGCTGGGTGTTGTGTGAGAGTGTTGCTGTTGAAATTGGTATTTTTCATTCATTCATTCATTTTCTTGTCGGCTTTGTCCCTTGCGGGGTCGCCACAGCGGAATGAACCGCCAACTTATCCAGCACGATTTTACGCAGCGGATGCCCTTCCAGCCGCAACCCATCTCTGGGAACTTCCACACACACATTCACACTCATACACTATGGACAATTTAGCTTACCCAATTCACCTGTACCGCATGTCTTTGGACTGTGGGGGAAACCGGAGCACCCGGAGAAAACCCACGCAAACGCAGGGAGAACATGCAAACTCCACACAGAAACACCAACTGACAAATTGGTATTTTTTTAATATTTAATAATATTGTAATATTTAAGATTTGTGAAGTCATACAACAGCAGATAACTCAAAACAGCTACCACTAGTCCATCTTCAAAAGTCTCCGTAGTGGTCTTGACAACACAAACACTGCAGTCACCTCAACAGAAACCCCGCCTCTGCTTTCATTTGATTGGACACTGAAGAAGACGTGACTGACATAACGTGCTTTTTCTGCTCAAAGTTGACTTTTTTTTAACTGCGAGCGCACGGTACGCAATGACAAAATCACAATGCACAGCAGGCGGCTAAAACGCGAGGTGCACAGGGTGCATAAGTAGCATACAAAACGGCCGTTAGTAAATTATTAAAAAAAAGGCGTCTCTCAAAGCAAAAATTGTGTTCGGTGTGATCAGCCCCTAAGTGTTGTGAAAAGGAACAGCATCATTACAAAGTGGAAAATGCTTTACTGTCCAAAACTGGAAGATATGCTTATTTTGAAAAAAAATTAAAAATAAATAAATTAAAATCATAAGGAACACATTAAATAATGTTTGTTGTTTTGTCTGCAATGAAATACAAGTCAAAGTCAATTTAAAAATCATTACTTTTTTTTTTTTTAATTTGCATTGTCCATACTGTCCCAACTGTTTCTGATTTGGGGTTGCATGCATATATATATATTTTTATACACACATACAGTTGAAGCCGCTCCCTGAGTAGCCCCCCTGTTTGTTTTTCCCCTCAATTTCGCAGAATTTTTTTCAACACATTTCTAATCATAATAGTTTTAATAACTCATTTTAAATAACTGATTTATTTTCTCTTTGTCATGATGACAGCAAATAATATCTAGTCAAATATTATTTAAAAACACTTCTATACAGCTTAAAGTGACATTTAAAGGCTTAATTAGTTTAACTAGGCAGGTTAGGGTAATTAGGCAAGTTATTGTATAATGATGGTTTGTTCTGTAGACTATCGAAAATAAAATATAGCTTAAAAAGATAATAATTTTGACCTTAAAATTGTTAAAACAAAAATCAAAAAAATCAAAAACTGCTTTGATTCTAGCTGAAATAATACAAATAAGACTAAAAAATATTATCAGACATGCTGTGAAAATTTCCTGAATCTGTTAAACATCATTTGGGAAATATTTATAAAAAAATTTTTTTAAGGGGGTTAATAATTCTGACTTTAACTGTGTGTGTGTGTGTGTGTGTATATATATGGGTGTCACAGTGGTGCAGTGGGTAGCATGATCGCCTCACAGCAAGAACATCACTGATTCGAGCCTTAGCTGGGTCAATTGATGTTTCTGTGTCGAGTTTGCATGTTCTCCCCATCTTGGCGTGGGTTTTTCCCAAAGTCCAAACACATGTGCTATAGGTGAATTGGGTAAGCTAAACTGTTCGGAGTGTATGCGTGTGAATGAGTGTGTGTGGATATTTCCCAGTGATGGGTTGCAGCTGGAAGGGTATCCACTGCGTAAAACATGTGCTGGATAAGTTGGCTGTTCATATTGCTGTGGCGACCCCAGATTAATAAAGGGACTTAATAAAGGGTATATATATATATATATACACTGTATATTCACACACTCACGCACATACATACATACATATGTAAGGGGTATAACGGTACACTGGAGTCACAGTTCGGTATAAGAAATGTCCAGTGCTTTTTCGGTTTATTTTGAACAGACAGAAGTGTTGTCATGATCAGCTACAGAACTGAAGAGCTTCTTGTGATGTAAAAAAAAGAATAATGAAAAATAAAACTTTATAATTACACAGCGTAGCTCCGCCCTCTTCTGAAAAGAGCAATATCTCATTTGCATTTAAAGCGACAGTCACCAAAACACCACAAATAGGATCAAAGACGAAAAGGGTCAGTTTCAAAGAGCTAGAGAACATTATCTGTGTGCTCCTCTCAACTCAAACTGAAACACACACACTCTAGACACAGCAGAGACGCATTCTACAGCCTGTATAAAGTGGCAGAAGAGCTCCCATTTAATAAAACATCACGGTGTAACTCCTCGAGTGCTTCCTGTGATTTAGATTTTCTTGCACAAACTCTGAGTTTTAACACTCACTTTAATCCATCGATTAAGCAGCAGCTCTTTCAGCCTGTCATATTACGCTGAGATGTGTTTTTAAAACGCACGCTCCTGAATAATCCTCCGACTCAAAAACACATTATTCTGCAGAAGATGACGGGCCAGAACGACTGCTGCGATCAGAACACAGCCGATCGATAATCTCCACCCACCACACACACACACACACACACACACACACACACACACACACACACAAAGAGTTGCATTTTTCTACGACATGATTTTATTGGGATTAGACGATTTTAGAAAATCATTTGTACAGATCTGTCCATTTAAAAAGAAGAGCTTCTGTGATAAAAAGCTGTTTTGTCAGGCAGAATCCAGCAGAATGAAGGTGGAGGATTGCAGACGTGAAGAAGAGTTTATCAATATCGGCACATTTGTTCACAGTCGTAATGCAGAAAGTGCACACATCTTTACACACCCTACACTCTACATTTACAATTATCAGATTATCAAAAATGAAGAATGCAAACGCTGAGGATCAAGTAGAAAAACTGCTGTGTGGTTTCAGGAGAAATGTAAACAATAAAGGGGTAGTTCACCCAAAAATGACCATTACCCTTTAATTTAATGATATCATTGGTATTTTCCATGTTGTATTTTTGAGGCTTCCAAAAGCATTTGGAAACAGAAGTCAGTGATTTTAATTCATGATTATCATTTTTTATTGTTAGTATTTATTATAGTATTTATTTATTATCATTACATAAACACAGGGATCTGCTTCATAAGACTGTTAGACTGCACAAAATGCTTTTCTTTGTCTCGTTTCTAGTCCAAATATCTACAAATTCTTAAATCAAGAAGCATTTTCTAGAAAAACAATACATATAGTGTTGTTTTCAGAAATAATGAGTCAAAATTAAGGGAGTTTGTAATTAAAACAAGCACAATAATCTGATAATGAGGTCAGCAAAATAATCTAGTTTTTCCTTTTGACATTAATTATTTTTCTTACCCCATTATCAGATTAATTTGCTTGTTATAATTAAAAACTTACTTAATTTTGACTTAATATTTCTAAAAACAAGACAATATTTTGTGCTTGAAGACGTAAGCATCTCAGAAAACCATCACAGACGTATATAAACCATCCACAACACTGACGTCTGAATGCAAACCCAATATACTGTCACATACTGTCTGTTTTTACTCGTTTATCTCAATATACTCCACAAAGTATTGTTTTTGTCTTGTTTCTAGTGCAAATATCTAATAAGTCTTAAATCAAGAAGCATTTTCTAGACAAGCAACACATATAGTCTTATTTTCAGAAATAATGAGTCTAAATTAAGTGAGTTTTTCATTAAAACAAGCACAATAATCTGCCACTGAGCTAAATGAAATAATCTAGTTTTTCCTTTTGACATTAATTATTTGTCTTACCCCGTTGGCAGATTATTGTGCTTGTTTTAATGAAAAACTCACTTAATTTTGACTCTTTATTTCTGAAAACAACACTATATGTATTGCTTGTCTAGAAAATTCATCTTGATTTAGGAATTTGTAGATATTTGGACTAGAAACAAGACAAAAACTGTAAGCATTTTGTGCCGTGTAACCTCTAGAGGCATATGTGGGTTAGGTTTATAACATAATATTGTGCTTTTGAAGACTTCAAAATAAAAGTCTCTATCCAACAGCATGGAAGAGTCAGAATAAAATGTAAACCTCCTCCGACTGTGTTTGTCTGAAGGAAGAAAGTCTTGAGGTCACTGAGGATAAGTGTATTGATGTTAAATTATGGGGTAATTCTCAGTTTTTAGTGAGCTATTCCTCTAATCATCATTAGTTTGTTAAATATATTTGTTCATCATTCGATTTGGAAGATAAAGATGTTAGTAGCGTATCAAACACCATCACAGATGTATATAAACCATCCACAACACTGACGTCTGAATGCAAACCCAATATACTGTCACACACGGTCTGTTTTCACTCGTTCATCTCAATATACTCCACAAAGTACTGTTTTAACTTCGAGTTTTCATCTTGTTTCTATTGCAAATATCTAATAAGTCTAGAAAATGCTTCTTGATTTAAAACTTTTTAGATATTTGCACTAGAAACAAGACGAAAACTATACATAAATACAGTATTTTGTGGAGTATATTGAGATGAACGAGTGAAAAAAGCAGTGTTTGACAGTATATTGGGTTTGCATCAGACGTCAGTGTTGTGGATGGTTTATGTACATCTGTGATGGTGTTCAGGACACTACTAACATCTTTATCTTCCAGATCGAATGATGAACAAATATATTTAACAAACTAATGATGATTAGAGGAATAGCTTACCAAAAAATTACAATTTGCCTATAATTTAACTGGCCCTCGATACACTTAACCTCAGTGTATAAGACTTTCTTCTTTCAGATGAACACAGTCAGAGTAGTTTTACATTTTATATGGACTTTTCCCTGCTGTATAATGGTGTTGGATAGAGACTTTTATTTTGAAGCCTTCAAAAGCACATAATTATGTTATTAAACCAACCCACATGTGCCTCGACACTGCACAAAATACTTGCTTATATGGAGTTTTAATGTTGTTTCTAGTCCAGATATCTACAAACTCTTAAATCAAGAAGCATTTACTAGGCAAGCAATACATATAGTCTTATTTTCAGAAATAATGAGTCAAAATTAAGAGAGTTTTTAATGTAAAAAAATGTAAAAACTCCGACTGTGTTTGTCTGAAAGAAGAAAGTCTTGAGGCCACTGAGGATAAGTGTATTGAGGTTAAATTATGGGGTAATTCAAATGTTTTGGTGAGCTATTCCTCTAATCATCATTAGCTTGTTAAATATATTTGTTCATCATTCGATTTGGAAGATAAAGATGTTAGTAGCGTATCAAACACCATCACAGACATCCTTTCACAACACTGACGTCTGAATGCAAACTCAATATACTGTCAAACACTGTCTGTTTTCACTCGTTCATCTCAATATACTCCACAAAGTACTGCTTATATAGTCTACAAAGTACTGTTTTTGTCTTGTTTCTAGTCCAAATATCTAATAAGTCTTAAATCAAGAAGCATTTTCTAGACAAGCAATACATATAATCTTATTTTCAGAAATAATGAGTCTAAATTAAGTGAGTTTTTCATTAAAACAAGCACAATAATCTGCCAACGAGCTAAATGAAATAATCTAGTTTTTCCTTTTGACATTAATTATTTTTCTTACCCCATTATCAGATTATTTTACTTGTTTTAATGAAAAACTCGCCTAATTTTGAGTTAATATGTTTAAAACAAGACAATATTTTGTGCTTGAAGACGTAAGTAGCATCTCAGAAAACCATCACAGACGTATATAAACCATCCACAACACTGACGTCTGAATGCAAACCCAATATACTGTCACATACTGTCTGTTTTTACTCGTTTATCTCAATATACTCCACAAAGTACTGTTTATATACTCCACAAAGTATTGTTTTTGTCTTGTTTCTAGTCCAAATATCTAATAAGTCTTAAATCAAGAAGCATTTTCTAGATAAGCAATACATATAGTCTTATTTTCAGAAATAATGAGTCTAAATTAAGTGAATTTTTCATTAAAACAAGCTCAATAATCCGCCACTGAGCTAAATGAAATAATCTAGTTTTTCCTTTTGACATTAATTATTTTTCTCACCCCGTTGGCAGATTATTGTGCTTGTTTTAATGAAAAACTCACTTAATTTAGACTCATTATTTCTGAAAACACGACTATATGTTTGCTTGTCTAGAAAATGCTTCTTGATTTAGGAATTTGTAGATATTTGCACCAGAAAAAAAATGTAAAAATCTAACCATTCTGTGCCGTGTAACCCCTATAGGCATACAGTATGTGGGTTAGTTTTATAACATAATTATGTAATTTTGAAGGTTTCAAAATAAAAGTCTCTATCCAACACCATTATGCAGCATGGAAAAGTCAGAATAACATGTAAAACAACTCTGACTGTGTTCATCTGAAAGAAGAAAGTCTTGAGGTCACTGAGGATAAGTGTATTGAGGGCCAGTTAGTTTATGGGGTAACTCTCATTTGTTGGTGAACTATTCCTCTAATCATCATTAGTTTGTTAAATATATGTGTTCATCACTCGATCTGGAAGATAAAGATGTTAGTAGTGTCCCGAACACCATCACAGACACAGATATCCTTCCACAACACTGACGTCTGAATGCAAACTCAATATACTGTCACATACTGTCTGTTTTCACTCGCTCATCTCAATACACTCCACAAAATACTGTACTAACTTAGAGTTTTTGTCTTGTTTCTAGTGCAAATATCTGAAAATATTTAAATGAAGATTAATTTTCAAGACAAGCACTAAGTATAGACTTGTTTTCAGAAACAATGAGTCAAAATTAAGTGAGTTTTTCTTTAAAACAAGCACAATAATCTGCCAACAGAGCAAAATAAATAATCTAACTTCCAACTGAAAATAAAACTATTTTGCCTACACCTTTTTCAGATTATTTTGCTGGTTTTAAGGAAAAACTCACTTATTTTTGACTCATTTGTTCTTAAAATAAGACAATATTTATTGTTTGTCTATAAAATGCTTCTTGATTTAGGAATTTGTAGATATTTGGACTAGAAAACAAGACAAAAACACCAAGTAATACCATCATTTAGCAGAGCACCTACACACACTGCTGCTCATCTTAAGACTTTTAGTGTCAGTGAATGATTAATAAAGTGGTGATTGATCTGAAGGTTAAACAAAAATGAAAAATAATCCCTGATTTCTTCATTTAATGGTCGTGGAATCCAGGCATGGGGAAGGGACGAGCGAACGCCTCCACGCGACTGCGCAGATCTGCGATTCGAGAAACCGTCTCCGCATCTTCCAGAAGGAAACTCTTGAAATCCGAGAGCTTTTCTGAAGAGAGAATGAAAGAAAAAGTCAAATTACAGATGCAAAACGGACTGAAAAGCACTAAAGCTGCACTTCATACTCATGAAACACTAACTGTGTTTACGTTAGGCATCTATATATCTAATAGTGTTTATGTATAATCTTTAAACACTCATTTAATATTACTAAAAATGTTGCTTTCAAAAGCGGGTTGGAGCCTCAGCTGGGTCAGTTGGTGTTTCTGTGTGGAGTTTGCATGTTCTCCCTGTGTTGGCGTGGGTTTCCTCCGGGTGCTCCGGTTTCCCCACAGTCCAAACACATGTGCTATAGGGGAATTGATCAACTAAATTGGCCATAGTGTGTGTGTGTGTGTGTGTGTGTGTGTGTGTGTGTGTGTGTGTGTGTGTGTGTGTGTGTGTGTGTGTGTGTGTGTGTATGGGTGTTTTCCCAGTACTTGGTTGCAACTGGAAGGGCATCCGCTGTGTAAAACATATGGTGGAATAGTTGGTGGTTCATTCCGCTGTGGCGACCCCTGATGAATAAAGGGGCTAAGTCGAAGGGAAATGAATGAATGAATATATATTATAATCTATAATATCAATATCTATAATGTGAAATTATTTCTCTGATGTAAAGCTGAATCAAAAATATTTATGATTGTTGCCATTTCTGTTCATATTTCAGTGCATGTATTTTATTTTTCACACACATACACACACATACGCACACACACAAACACCCACCCACCCACACACACACACACAGCAGATCTTAGACTCACTGGTCTTCTTCTTGACGTCCTGCCCGATCTGGATGCCCTGATGGATGAACTCCACGACCTTCTGGAACTCACACTCCTTCAGCTGGCGAGAGGTCAGAGCTGGAGTACCTGCAGAACACACAGAGTGAGTAAGGGTGAGTGTGAGAGTTTGTGATCAGAGTCAGGGCACCTGGAGAACACAGCCGCACTACTGCATGTGTCTGTGACTGAGACCGAGGCCTGGTTTACACTAATACGTTTTAGTTTTAAAGCGCTGCTTTAAAGTTTTGCTACAGTTCTACCTTCTGTGCACACTACCCCGGAGTTTTCCAGCCCTGAAAACTGAGCGTTTTGAAAAGGCTGAAGAGGCCGTTTTTATTTTAAGACGCTGCTGCTGCGCCTCAGTGTGGATGAGGGAAACGGAGACATCTGAAAATGGAGGCGTGGCTGCAGACAGCTGATTAGGGCTTTTAATAATAATAATAATAATAATAATAATAATCATACATTTTATTTTCCTCAATTTTAAGTGCACACAGTTTAGGCTTGCATCCGTTCTTTAAGTTCAGACTTTGCAACTTTGGTAAATCTTCAAAGAGAACAGGGTACTTTATAACCTCATTCACATCACCCTGGCTACGCTGTTTCACTATCCTATCAATAAAATGAAAACATGATATAAGGAACTGCCTATTTACATTTTAATATTAACTTAACAGACACTAAAAATGTTGGGCGTCGTGTAGCTGCATATTTATATGATGGTCATCTTCACTGTGTGCATATTCTCCAGCCTCCGGCGCCTAGACTGCAGCTCTGCACAAGACGTTTGGCCATAGGAGAAATGGTCGTGCCCAACTGAGCCTGGTTTCTCTCCAGGTTTTTTAATTCTTCACTTCCGCCAATTGGTGAAGTTTTTTCCTCGCCGCTGTCGCCACTGGCTTGCATGGTTTGGGATCTGTAGAGCTGCGCATCAATGGATTACGCTTCAGTGTTTGGACTCTCAGTAGTGATTATTAGACCACACTGAACTGAACTGAACTTAAACACTGAAAACTGAACTGACACTGTTTACATTCACTATAATCTTTTTTGTGAAGCTGCTTTGACACAATCTACATTGTATAAGCGCTGTACAAATAAAGGTGAACTGAATTGAATATTTATAACAAAACAGAGCCTATAACATATCTGCCTCCTTTCACTTTCAGTGAAAAATATGAACCATACCCTCTCTTTTGCTGAATATCAGTTTAAAAATCAATAATGGCCATTATAACTATTGGAAAGAAGTATTCAATGCCCTTAAAGAAATCTTCCATTATGAATTTTCTGAAGATCCCACAGTTGCTCTGCTAGGTGTATGCCCTGAGGGCTTCGATGGCAGATCGAAAATTTACTTATTGCAAATCTTACTGGTAACACTTTATTTTGATGGTCCATTTGAGTATTAGTAGACTGTCTGCTTAATATCTGTTGACACTGACATTTAACAGTCCTTCAACAGACATTTAACTGACTATAACAAACTTTGCAATTACATGTCAACTTACACTAACCCTAACCCCAACCTAACAGCCTACTTATAATCTAATGATAATTAGTTGCAATGTAACTTAAATTCAACACCGTCAAAATAAAGTGTGACCATCTTACTTGCTGCCGCTTTGAAGTGCACCACATGCAGATGGCTAAATTCTGAACCTCCATCATATAATGCTTGGATTCAAAAAGTGTGGGAACTGTATCAAATGGAACTAATAACATATGCATTACGACTTCAAAAAACAATTTTCCTAAAGAGATGGTCTCCTGTCAATGCCTCTAATTCTTTAATAATGAGCCATACCGAACTCTGTGAAGTATCGGAGAACAAGATCACTTTTTTCTTCCTTTCCTCACTTTACCTTTTTTTAATTATATATATATATATATATATATATATATATATATATATATATATATATATATATACACACACAGGGCTTGACATTAACTTTTTTGATCACCAGCCAGTGTGGCTAGTAGTTTTCCAACATTACTAGCCACTCGCCATTTTCACTAGCCACAATTTTGTTGTTGGGAAAATATATTTTATATGCATAAATATGACTTTGACATGCTGAAATGATTTGATTTAGATTTTGTGGAATGTCCACATGCCTCCTCATTCATGTCACTTTTTGTGTATGTTGTGTATGAGCTTGCTCAGTGAGCATGAGCACATGGGTCATGGTTTCATAATGTTGTATTACAATTAGTTTTTATTTCACATGACTTTTCAGAGCTCAAAGGATTTACCAAATTGATCTCTAACCACACTAAAAATAAATAAATAAATAAATAATTATTTTTTAGCCACAAATTTTAAATAATGTGTCAAAACAAGCAAAATATAGCTGTATACTATACATTTATTTAACAAAACATTTCTTCAAAAAAGAAAAACAGTTATCACCAGTTAACTACACATAAATGGGAAGTTAATATCCTATATCCTGTTTAAATAATGGTTAAAGTGAAAGCAACCGGTGCTGCTTACAAAAAGACCAATCTGGAGTTCTTGAAAGCAGCAGGACTGTGGGTGCATGAACATAACTTTTTGTCTAGGCTATTTGAAAGGCACGGTTGTTTCAAGCAAGGAAATGGGAGTCTGCACGTGTTTTAAACAGTCGCGCGCATCACATCAGCTGTTGTTGCGAGTGATTATCCTCTCATTCGGTAATCAACCGGCTTTCTTTTGCACGCACGAACACGGTTATATTTTTCAGTCATGCTGCTTCTCGATTCTAAGATCGCATTTGCATGAATATTGGTCCACGCTTATTGTCAAACCCTGCTTTTAAGAAAACTACAATTTAAAAATGATTTTCAACCAGCCAAAGTGGCTAGTGGAGGTGGCTGTCTAACCCGCCACAGCTAAAATCTACCCGCATTTGGCGGGTGTTAATGTAAAGCCCTGTGTATATATATATATATATATATATATATATATATATATATATATATATATATATATATATATATATATATATATATATATATATATATATATATAATTATTATTATTATTGTTTTATAAAAAATATTCTCTCTTTTATATGTCCTAAGGATGCTTTTTGTTTTGTACATGTATTTACAACCATTTTGGTAGATAGAAATTGATGGTCTAACATGCAAAAAACTGTTACACTATGCAATGTTGTATTTTCTAATAAAAATAAGTAAAAAAAATGGCTATTATAAAAGTATAACATACAATAAGTTTATACACTAAAGGAAATAAAGGCAGGCGATCAGTCAAATGTGCAGAATCAGTGTACGCAGTTACATAAATTAATATATCAACTTATCTCTGCACTCAGCCAAAACACGTTACCTGAGAACAAGTAACAGGGTTCATACACATATTTACAGTTAAACTTCCATGACATTTCTGGGACTTTCAAGTAAATTTTCATGACCTTATGTTTCGTGTAAAACACAGGTGTCAAAGCCAATTTCTAGAGGGCCACAGCCCTGCACAGTTTAGTTCCAACCCTGCTTCAATATAGTTTGATCAGGTGTGTTTAATTAGGGTTGGAACTACACTGTGCAGAGCTCCGACCCTCCAGGAACTGGCTTTGACACCTGTGATGTAAAATAGAGGTATACTTGTTAAGTAATAAAAAAAACAATGCACGGTCAAATTTATTAC
The DNA here is from genome assembly GCA_903798195.1 of Danio kyathit. Classification (NCBI taxonomy): domain Eukaryota; kingdom Metazoa; phylum Chordata; class Actinopteri; order Cypriniformes; family Danionidae; genus Danio; species Danio kyathit. The sequence continues at coordinate 73,356,190 of LR812524.1, read as the reverse complement.
AGCACATCATAAAACACTCTATTTAGTTTAAAGTGCTTTTATATCTATGTAAAATTGATTTAGATAATGCTTACACAGCACTAACAATGTGAGAGCATGTTTTTGGCCAAAGACAGAAAAGAAGTAAAGACAACTAACCTATAATCAAGTATACAGATATCTGCTTTCCATGACTTACAAAACTTTGTGGGTTTTTCAGATTTTCCAAAACTTTTTCAGGCCTGAAAAAATGCCATGTCAAAATCACATGACTTTTCCAGGTTTTCCATGACCGTATGAACCCTGAAGCAATAGATTTGAAAGACAGAGGAGTCGTCAGATAGAGACAAGATGAGCTAAATATCATGTTTGACAAATATAGTGAGATGGGATCCATCGGAACATCCTTGATGAACAGTCCGATCTGCGCTGCTCTGATCTGGGGAGGTGTGCTCAAAAACCCCGCTGACTGCCTGGAGCTCAGACGCGCGCATACGTTGCAGTGAATGCCAGAGTGTGTGTGTGTAGTCACGTGATGCGTTTTTAGCGGTGAAGTGTGGACGGAGAGTTGTTCAGAAACACTGGGTGAAACGCCAGTGTGGACGAGGATCTCTTTCTCTAAAACGTATTAGTGTAAACGGGGCCTCAGTCCTCCAGGTGTGTGTGTGTGTATGTGTGTGTGTGTGTGTGCGTTTCTCACCCAGTCTCAGTCCTCCAGGTGTGAGTGCGCTCTTGTCTCCAGGGCAGGTGTTCTTATTGGCTGTAATGGACACCAGCTCCAGCACTCGCTCTGCACGCGCTCCGTCCATCCCCTGCGGCCGCAGATCTACCAGCACCAGGTGATTATCAGTCCCCCCTGAGGAAGACCAAGAGCATGTATTATGCAAAAATTATGTTTATAAGGCGTCTAAACCCAGTTGTGTGTGAATATCTCCAGCCTTTAATGATAAACATGAATTCATTGTATTTGTTGTAATCAGACTTGATGAATGAAACACTTTGATTGACATTCTCCCTTTGTACGTGTCATCATAGGGAGAAAGCCCCGCCCACTAGTGCCCATCTCTCCCTCATTAGCATAAACAGCAGCCCTGAGTGAGAAGCAGCCGTCTGTTCATTAGCCATTAGAGTGTTTGAGCTGCTGAAGATAATGTCAGCATAGACTAAGAGGATTATAGACGAGGAGATTTATGAAGCACAAATGAACAGCGACAGGAGTGACATAGACTGACGCATTCTGCAGCAATCTGCATGTTTTTAAATGTTTTTAGAGGCAAAATTTAAACTAAACGCCACCAAACTGCTCATACTACTTTATAATTTGATGTCTACTTTACAAATATTGTCAAAAGTATGAAGAAATATGGTTTGTATTCCTCAAAACAAAGGAGGCGCCCTTATATGGTAACTAATGAAATGTAAATGTCACCTGTTGGTCATATCTGGTACTGCAGTTAAATTAAATCTGATACTAAAAAGGTCCTTTTCTGAGATATCAACTTCAAATTTGGAATATAATTTGTTTAGATATAAAGTGTCAGGATTCTGCCACTACGGTCTTGTTAATTCTTGTTTTGGTGGCACAGTCCAGACACTAGTCCTGTCATGTCTTGTATGTTGTGCTCGGATAGAGTTTTCTCGGGTCGAGCACTCCTTTTCTGTCATTGTGTGTCTTTTATATGAGCGTCGTCTCGACCGCACTTGGGCCGCACTCTCATCCTGGTGTTTGTGTTTGTCCTGTCTGCAGCGTGGCGTTTCATTCTCAGCATCTCAGTCTAGTTGGTTTCGGTTTGTGCTGAGATGAAACATGCACGTTGCATGTGTGAGTGTACGGTGAGTTTTTATTTATCGTGTACTCGTGTCTAGCGTTCAGTCTTCTGTTGGTGTTGTGCAGAGATGTATAGTAACAAAGTAGAACTACTTCACTGCTGTACTTAAGTACTAAATGGCTGTATCTGTACTCTACTGGAGTATTGTTTTCTCCTACTTCCACTTTTACTTCAGTACATATTTTCGTTGAGTTTAACACTTTTACTCCGATAGATTTTTTATGTGCTGCATCGTTACTCGTTACAATTATAAAAATGTTACGAATTATTCCAAACCCGCATTATCACTGCCAGAGCAGCAGATGGCTCTGTCACAGGTTTGAATAATCTGGCTTATCATCATTTAGATCAGGGGTGTCAAACTCAGATCCTGGAGGGCCGCAGCCCTGCACAGTTTAGTTCCAACCCTGCTTCAACACACTTACCTGCAGGTTTCAAACAAGCCTGATGGACTCAATTAGTTTGATCAGGTGTGATTAATTAGGGTTGGAACTAAACTGTGCAGAGCTCCGGCCCTCCAGAAACTGAGTTTGACACCTGTGATTTAGACGATCAAAGAAGACAGCGCTTCCTGCCTGCATTGAGAGCACTTCAGTTTGTTTTCGACATGGAAAACCCAGAAATTCCACCTTCAACTCTTTCACTTTCCACTGTTCGTGGCGATGAGAAAGAAGACCACCCGGGGCCCTATTTAGAGTCTATGTTTGCATTTGTTGGAGTGAAAGACAATTCATATAGAATGAAGTGCATACTCTGCCTTTGAAATTTGAAGAAACATAGCATGTTAAGTTAAAAATAATATAATACGCAAAACACAGCAGTTTGAGCTATCTGTAAGCGCTAGATAAGTTAACTAATGTTAGCTACCCGCGGTTCATAACATACTGCGATGTTCACTTAACTGCTGAATGGTGTTTTTGACCCATCATATATATACAGTTGAAGTCAGAATTATTTGCCCCCCTGTGAATTTTTTTTTTTCTTTTTTAAATATTTCCTAAATGATGTTTAACAGAGCAAGGAAATGTTCACAGTATGTCTGATAATATTTTTTCTTCTGGAGAAAGTCTTATTTGATTTATTTCGGCTAGAATAAATGCAGTTTTTAATTTAAGAACCATTTTAAGGTCAATATTATTAGCCCCTTTAGGCTAATTTTTTTTGATAGTCTACAGAACAAACCATCATTATACAATAACTTGCCTAATTACCCTAACCTGCCTAGTTACCCTAATTAACCTAGTTAAGCCTTTAAATGTCACTTTAAGCTGTATAGAAGTGTCTTGAAGAATATCTAGTCTAATATATTTTACTGTCATCATGACAAAGAGAAAATAAATCAGTTATTAGAGATGAGTTATTAAAACTATTATGATTAGAAATGTGCTGAAGAAATCTGCTCTCTGTTAAACAGAAATTGGGGAAAAAAAGAAACAGGGAGGCTAATAATTCTGACTTCACCTGTATATATTATAAATCGTAAACCATGTTTCTTTTCATTCTGCTTAATCACGTGCTCCAAAAATATATTTAAAATAAACAAACAATATGATGTCTTTTGACTGCTTTCTATAATAACTACATAACACATAAATACTCTTACTTTCAGTATTTGAGTAGTACATTTTAAAATAAACTACTTGCAATACTTAAGCACACAAAATGTTGAATACTTTAATACTTCCACTGAAGTATGGTGCTTAAAGAGCACTTCAACTTCTACTCAAGTCACTTTTTTGATAGAGCACTTGTACTTTTACTTAACCCATTATTAGTTTATCCTGTTCACCTGTCTGTTTGTTAATTATTTCTGCAAATATTCCCTTTATGTCTGCTGTCCTGTGCCAGTTCGTCATCGTATCTTCGTATCATCGTATCACCTTGTCCTGTTTTCCAGTCCTGATCTGTGCCAGCCTGCCCAGTATAGTTTGTTTTGTTAATGTTTTCCCCCTCGGGGTAGTTTATTTTGCCTTTTATTTTATTTTATTTTATTATTACTTGAGTCCCTCCCTCCCTCCTGAACGTAACATACAGCTTTGATTTTCTGTCATTTTTAGGCTAAAATAGGTTTTGTAAAATACACATTTTATCTAATATATCTAATATATCTAATATATATATATATATATATATATATATATATATATATATATATATATATATATATATATATATATATATACATATATATATATATACATATATACATATATATATATATATATATATATATATATATATATATATATATATATATATATATATATATATACATATATACATATATATATATATATATATACATATATACATATATATATATACATATATATACATATATATATATATATATATATATATATATATATATATATATATATATATATATATATATATATATATATATATATATATATATATATATATATATATGTGTGTATATATATAAATGTGTATTTTATATATTTTATATATATATATATATATATATATATATATATATATAGTATTTTATATATATATATTATTTACATAAAAATAAAGGCAGATCACATTATATATTAATCTTTTTGGAACTTTTTTCATTTCAGCTACAATCAGACATCTTTCTCCTTTAAAATGAGACCCAGCCTAAATCTGTGCACCAAAGCATTGAAGATTTACACTTGATTTAAGTTGAAAAATGTCATTCTCATGTCTGTGTTCAAAAAGTGGAGCGACAATTAAAGGGTTAAATAACCTTTGCACACATTGCAGGTGAGTAAAAGTGACGAGAGTTAATTTTAGTGTGTTTTTGCCATCTCTACATTGTCAGTGAGGAATCATCCACTCTTAAAGCAGCTAAAAGTGACTGATAAAGCAGATCTGCAGCTTCAGCATGGATGAGAACTGAACACACACACACACACACACACACACCATGCGCAGATCCGGCAGGCGGCCATTCAATTAGTGCTGCATATGTCAATCCTGCAGCGCTAACACCAAACCGCAGCTCCATTTCACACACGCCGCGTGCAGAAAACCAATAATTACACGCAACAACAATTATATCCACTGCACAAAAACATCATTAAACCGGCTTGAGTGTGATGAAATCTCCAAGAGCGCTTCTGCTGGAGTTTTCCTCAATAAACGAATCTGGATTCACCTGGAAACGGACATGAGAGAGTTTCTGCTGCTCGTAATGAGGAAATTAGCAGAAGGAGAAGAAGTTTTTTAACATCTGAGGATGAATAATAAACATCTGAAACTATTATTAAAATGGAGGACAGGCAGAATAAATGAACTCGTCTGCATTAAGCTTTTAATTGTTGCTCTGCTTTTGAACGTAAACATGAAAATGACATTTTTCAACCTAAAGCTGCAGTAGGCGATCATCTTCAGAAACTTGTGTTGTTGTGCTGGTTGAAAGTCTCTTCACGGTCCAATAGTAATGATTAGGGATGCAACAATACAGTTAGCCTACGGTTCAATACATACCTCGGTTTTTTAACACGGTTTTCGGTTCGGTTCTGATGGCTTGACACGTGTTTTTTTTTTTTTTTTGTTATTTTATGCTTAATGCAATAGGCAATAGGAGAAAAACATAAAAACTATTTATTGCAATACTCCTTTATTTTACTTAAAAGACAAGAAATGTACACTAGTTCCTGGTGTATTGTATAATAAAAAAAATGAACACTAAAATCTGACAGCTGCTGGTAGCCCATGTACAAACTGGGGAACACATACATTCTTGCATTTTGAAAATAAACATGCATGTGAAGTTAATAAACATAAATTGACCATTTTTAAATAAACATTTATTTGTGTCTCTCGAAAACAGTTGGGTATGTTTGCTGGGAAGATTCAGCGAGGGATTGGAGGTCTTTATTACCTTCTCTGCTATTCTGCCTTCAGAGAGTGATATTACTGGGTGATGGCACTGTACATGTGCAGTCATTTTCGAAGTGTTTCCGTTTGAGTAGGCTATACGCAGTGCTTAATTTGTGAAGTGCGAGGTCCCGGAACAGATCGGGGTAACAAATCCGGCATGTTACCCGCGGATGGAGAGGTGTCGTGCACAAAAGTGGAGAGTGGGAGAGGGCGTTGGATGGCGGAGGGGTGCCGCAAACTAAAGATGAAAGTGAAGAGCGTGGGGGTGTTGCGGACAAACGTAGAGGGTTGGGGAATCGTGGAAGAAAATGAAAGTGAACAGCGGACGCGGAGGAGGGTGGTTGAGGATGGGGAGCGGTAAAATGAGGAGCCGGAACCGGCGTGTTCCGGCATAAATTAAGCCCTGGCTATACGTGTAAAACAATGCTTGCAGTGCACACAGTCATTTTTTAGCTTACTGTTTTTTCTTCCTCGGCATTATACTCAACAGCAAAACCTGAAATGTCCCCACACCGGAGATTTGAAAGACACCGGTGAAGAAGCTTCCTCGTAGTGTTTCCTCTTCTCCTCCACTCACCATGGCCGTGGAATGATGGTTAAGCGCCCCCTAACTTTAGAGCATAGTTATTGAATATTTACTCGCGGGGAGGAGTTTCCTCAACTCATCTCGTGGACTTACAGGCACACACAAACAGTCAATTCGGCGAAAACGCACATAAATTATTTAAACGTAAAACCGAGAAAACCGCAATTCACAAGCGCGTATTGAACTGCGGATGTCGTACCGAACGGTTCAATATTATATTGAGAATTGTGGCATCACTAGTAATGATTAAAGTAAATGATCTAAATGTGTTTATATGTATTTTTATATTCTGGGTGAGGCAGAAGACTAAAACATGTTCATCCAATTAAATATAGTCAGGCCGATAATTCCCATAATTCTGATAAGTAGCCCAAACTGTCTGTCAACAAATGTAGATTTATGCAACTGCGCACCCGTTCACGCAGATCCACCGTTTGCACATGCACACGATAGAGAAAGAGAGAGTGACAGCGGTAAAAACAAATGCTGAATCAACACTTGTTAAACTCCTGAATCAATATTGGAGTTAGTTTTACACGCTGGAGAAAGGACGACACCATGGCTGAAGTATTTCTGTTTGACAGGTCATGTTCTGTGTTAACCCTCAGGGGTCGGAGGTGATTTTGGGGACCCTGAGATGTTTTGACATGCTCTGACATTTGTGCTAATTTCACCTACTTATTACATAGTATTGGCCAACATGTATTTTATTTGTGTGACAATTATCGATGTACATGCTTGTGTTTTTTAGAAAAAAAAATATTATGCGTGGTTAGTAAGATTTGGAGAAAAAAATGTAGCTGAAATTAGGTCCAAAAAACACACTAAATGTGCCTGAACAAGACTTTTGAGAAACCAGTCTGGTAGGCTAGAATATTTACTTCACAATTATGTAAAGATTATTTTATTCTCTCATTCAAAGGAAACATAACAAAGATTTACATTCTATTAAGTTTGTTTGGCTCATCTCAGGTCTATGTGTGAGTGACAATGGTCATGAATAATTCACACCTGGAGAGACAAAAGACACTCCCCCACTCCCCCATCAAGGGCATTGTAAAGCAATGTCCATCTGCAAAATCTAGCCCAAACTAAATGCTTGTTACATTTAGTTTAAATTGTGTAGGTTGTAATTTTCTTTCAATATTTTGCTTGAATTTAATTGTATTATCTTTCAATTTCTAAATATACAAATGCTCCACCATCATCGCAATACCAAAGAAACCAAAGATCACAGGAATCAATGACTACAGACCTGTTGCCCTAACATCTGTGGCCATGAAGTCATTCGAAAGACTGGTGCTAGCTTATCTGAAGGACATCACTGGACCTTTGCTGGACCCCCTGCAGTTTGCCTATAGAGCAAACAGGTCTGTGGATGATGCAGTCAACATGGGACTGCATTATACCCTACAACATCTGGACAAACCAGGGAACTACGCAAGGATACTGTTTGTGGACTTCAGTTCTGCCTTTAACACCATTGTCCCATCACTGCTCGAGTACAAACTGACCCAGCTGTCTGTCCCTAGCTCTGTCTGTCAATGGATCACCAGCTTTCTGACAGATCGACAACAGCTAGTCAGAATAGGCAAAATCACATCCGACCGCCGCACCATCAGCACTGGTGCCCCCCAGGGATGTGTTCTCTCCCCACTGCTCTTCTCCCTGTACACCAACGACTGCACCGCAAAAGACCCCTCCATTAAAGGGTCACGAAACCCCCTGTCTCAGCAGGGTGTTTTCACACCTCTGTTTTGAAAAAAGTCAGGAAAGTTGGGCGTGTCCAGCTCTGGGAGTGTGGGAGTGTCGGGGGAGGGAAAGAGGGTAAGATTTTGCATAGAAGGGACGCGCTAAGTTTGACAGGAAAAACAAACACACAGAGGCTGATTTGTTACGGCGAATAAGAGAAAAAAATCCTCCGCATTTCTCTGTACCTTATGTACTCGGTAGGTAGCGTCAGAAAGCCGTGTGTGTAAAGACTATCCTCTATAGACTAGAGAAAAAGCTCTCGGGTAAAAATGTTCCTTACAAACGCGTTTCTGTCGCGTGTTGCGTGCACTGTAATCCACACGTGAGTCCAGCTGCTCTCCCATAAAGGGAAAATGAAAGCAAAACCTTCGTTGCAACACACTAATAACACCTACGACTCTTGTCTTGAAATTCTTGTACTTTCACTTGTTTTGGCAACACAACGTGGCGTCTCTCTGCCGTCTGAACAGTGTAAACTGGTAAACAGTCTCCGGAGCTATCATGCATATTAATTAAGTTTCACGTCATACACAATAGAGCGCGCTGATTGGTTTGAAGCACGTCTTCTCATGAATTAATACTGCGCACTCAGATACGTCAGAACGCCCTAGAAAAGACAGACAGCCACTATACTGCTGGATTTACACCTAAGTATCTCATGGCCGTGACGTAGCTTCAAAAATTCGTTTCAAACCGGAAGAACGAATTTGCTCAAAATAACGCAAAAACAACCAATTTTCACTTTTTAGTGCAATATATGTGTCCTAATAGTGTTTATAGCAGCGTGGGACACATATATGACTGTCAACAGCTCAAAAAATGTGTTTTGGTGTTTCGTGACCCTTTAAGCTCTTGAAGTTTGCTGATGACACTACTGTTATCGGCCTCATCCGGAACGGTGACGAGTCTGCATACAGACAGGAGGTGGAGCGACTGGCTTTATGGTGCAGATACAACAACCTGGAGCTGAACACGCTCAAAACAGTGGAGATGATAGTGGACTTTAGGAGAAACCCCCCTGCACTCCCCCCACTCACCATCATGAACAGCACTGTGGCTGCAGTAGAGTCATTCAGGTTCCTGGGCACCAGCATCTCTCAGGATCTGAAGTGGGACATTCACATAGACTCTATTGTGAAGAAAGCCCAGCAGAGACTGTACTTCCTTCGTCAGCTGAGGAAGTTCAACCTGCCACAGGAGCTGCTCGTACAGTTCTACTCAGCTGTCATCCAATCCATCCTCTGCACTTCCATCACCGTCTGGTTCGGCTCAGCTGCCAAAACTGACCTCCGTAGACTACAGCGAATAGTCCGGACTGCTGAACGAATCACTGGCACTACCCTTCCTACACTTCAAGAACTGTACTCTTCCAGAGTGAGTAAAAAGGCTCGCAAAATCACTCTGGACGCCTCGCACCCAGCACACTACCTGTTCCAACTGTTACCGTCTGCTCGACGCTACAGAGCACCAAGCACAAAAACAGCCAGACACAGGAAAAGTTTCTTTCCTCAGGCCATCTACCTCATGAACAGTTAAATATTCCCCTACTGTGCAATAAACGTGCAATACTTTCTCATACGCACTTGTACACAGCACCTTATAACAATATACAATGCAATACTTTCTCCATTCGCATTTGTACACAGCACCTTACAACCTGTATATTTACAGCATATCTGTACATACAATTCAACATTCAGATCTTTTTTATTTTTTACTTACTGCATCTCTGTTTAATGTTTATCGCCTTTTTCTTTTCTCATATTTAATTATGTGTTGTCACTTGTCACTATGTACACTGGAAGCTTCTGTTGCCAAAACAAATTCCTTGTGTGTGTGAAGCACACTTGGCAATAACACGGATTCTGATTCTGATATGTTTGGTGACTAAAACATTGTTGTAATAAATATATCTGTTTAATAAATCTGTTTTGTTTAAATGCATCAAAATCCACTAACTATATTCACTGAGAAATGGAGGGAAATATTTGAAATGGTATAAAACGTGTTTGCAAAACTGTTGTAATAAAAACTTTCTTGTGCATTAATCCAGCATTTAATAATCATTTCTGAATGACTCTGAACACAAGAATAATCAAAATAATATTTTAAGACCTTTTATATATATTTTGCCCAAATAGTTGCAGCCTTAGTTAACTTTTTCCAAACTTTAACAGGTTCAACTATGGTAAAATAAATAAAAATTAAATTATTAACACAGATAACATGCATCACGTTCTAGCCAGCGCGCTGTGGGCGTGTGGGCAGCTTACGTCATTATTTGTATTAATGACAGAAGTGGGAAGAGCCGGCGTGATGCGCGCTCTGCCGGGAGAATTGTACGGATTATCTAGCGAGACAACATTTGCTTTCAAAATGAGTTGGAAAGTTCACCCTCCAAGCTTTATGCAGGTATGTCTGTCATGTGTATGTCTCATGTATTCGTGGAGATTCCGCTGTTTTTTATGACCCAAGTTTACAAAGAGCCCATCTCACGTGGACGATTGTAATAACAAAGCCTCGTGGGCGAGTTCGCATTATAAATAATGAGCTCGGACAGAGAAACTAGACATAGCGTTGGTCTCATACTCATTACTTTATCAAGCAATAATTGTTTTCAACATGCACCACTGCATTTAAAAGTAGACACTTCAAGCTTTCTATAGATATACGTGTCATGTCTGTGTGTTTAGTTTTCGCGGAGTTTCAGTGCATATTACTGACGTGTTTGTAAAAACAGTTCACGGAGAGAGAAAAGAGAAAGTGCCTTCACTGTTTATTATCCTTATTTTGCAAAAGCACACACATTTGTTGTTATTGTGAGTGAACACAATAAAAACTAGACACCTAACAGATTCCATTGATGTATTGCTCACATCTGTACCATCAAAACTGAAAGTGTCATTTAAGTTTTTTTCGGCGTTATCATGTGAAGAAGCTTCAAAACAGGTATAGGCGGTCTTCGACCCCTGGGGGTAAACTCTTTTAGTCACTAAGAGCTGACGTAGATTGGGTTGTTATGAATGAGTTATATGCACAGAAAATCTCCCGGTGAAAGATTGATGTGACTATTCTCAGTTTCATAAGGTCCTTTTACAGCATCTATAATGTAGATTTATATTTAGTTTAACAACAGAACATCAGTAAACAGCGCTATTCCACCTAGCCTGCTTTACTGAGCTGAAGTTGCCTTTATATTCACATTGGGTCATTATTGAACACTGACAGCCTGTGACGCTCCCTATATTGTTCACCATGTTACTCTGAATATTCGCTCTGAAATAGCAGGTCAGTATGGCTTCGTAATAAGTGTAATTCCTGCGCGCCGCCGGCCAAACACTAAGCATCCAGTAGGGGCTTTAGGATAAAAGAGAGTGAGAGAGTGAGAGCAGCGATCCGCATGCATGAAATATTGCAAGTTCTGCTCGTTACACAACTAAAAATGTGCTCGATATAATAGTTTCTTATTGGTAATTGTAGTATTATTAAGTACTTTAAAGTTTTTCAACTGGCGAATGACATGATCTACTGGGTCTCTGTCATCTCTAAGGTGCGTGTTCTTGTTTCAGGAGGCGTGGTTTTGGATGGCAGACAAGGGACTGTGTTTTTAAAGATTATGCTAAGTGATTAGCATTTTGGCAGATCACCTACTGCTCGTTGAAATGAATGCTAGTCTAGAGATAGAGATTTAGGCTTATTTTAAAGAAGAAAGATGTCAGATTGTAGCTAAAGTGAAAAAGGTTAAATAAGATTCATATAAATGTGATGTACCTTTATTTTTGTGTTTAAAAAGTTCAAAAAGGTTAAAAAAAAACAGCTACGTGCCTTTAAGTAACTAAAACCATAAATGTATATTCTAATTCATTACACAAAATATTTATTTTACAAAATAGTTTAGCCTAAAATTGACAGACAATGAAATACTTTTAAAGATCTGTCCTATTTCTTAGACTTCCCACCTTCATTTCAAGAGTTCACACTCAGCTGATGATTAATTAAAAGTGAAGTTTCACTAATTTCGAGAGGAGCACATGATAAAATTGAACGCAGCTGGTCTCTCATCTACAATCATTAGTTAGCCAATCAGATTATTCCAAACTCACTATAAGTAGCCTAGCAAATATTACTCCCTTATTTTCGTTTTCCGAAGAAACCCCCCATCCACCCCTTCTCCCCGTTTCTCTCTTCACCACGGGGAGCTCTCGAGAACCACCTGATCTCGTACTCCCCGTACATGCTCAATCGACCAGGCGGGAGCCCTGGGCTCAATTATCTCCGAGCTCAGGGTTCTCTCCCGGGACAGCATGCCAAACCTGCTAATAGCATCAAGCAATATCTAAGTGTGAACTCTTGAAAGTGTGTTTGGCAATGCATATTGTCAGGGGAGAGAGCTCTGAGCTCAGAAGATCCTCCAGCACGGGGCTCCCTCCCATTTGAAAGGCGAGAGGAGAGTTTGAGCTTAGGTAGATCTCGAGAACTCCCCTTGTTATTCATGGCTGATGACAAATCAGGGATTGCTACAGAGAGATATACTGCTGACTAAGGTGCCAATTTGTTTTAGTCAATTTGATTTTGTTGCATGTCTTTAGATAGTGGGAGGAAACCTGGAAACCCACGCGAGCACGGGGAGAACATGTAAACTCTGCACAGAAACGCCAACTGGCCTGGGGTGCGTTTCCCAAACAACGACGTAACTCGCGGCTGAACTATCATAGTATGATGCATTGTTTGGCAAAAAAACGATGTAGTGACGAGTGTTTCCCAAAACCCCTAGTTTCTCTGTCGCAGATCCATCGCTTGAACCACGTTAGTTATAGCGTAAAACACCCATAATGATGCTCTAAACGGGGTGGAGTAACCACTTTAGAGAACAACCCCATCATTTCTTTGTGCAAATTATATTGTTTTACACAAAAACACATTTAAAATAAAATCCAATATTAGTTTTGGTAAAGACATCCTCTCGCATTCCATATTAATTAAAATATAAGTAAATGGCACATATAGGGCTTGTGTTTGCTTTACTAATATTATTGAGAAGTTGAACATTACATATTCTATTCTAAAACATAAAATCACTTACAAAAGCGAACACTATTCTAATATCATATATAAATCATATAAATAAATAAATAAATAATCAGGCTATTTATTGTAAATATATTTACTTTAATAATAATATTAATGATGATGATGATTATTATTTAGGATATTGTTTATTTATTTTTTTAAAAATTACAATTTGACACATGGAAACCACAGCAGAAAGTTCTAACCAACATACCCATGTCATATACAGTAGAGATACTTAATAAATAACCCACTATAAAATAAAAGAATTAACGTATGCTTTTTTTTTTTTTTTTCACAACTTTGGAGACGTAACATAATTTCCGCTTTTAAATATACCTATAGCTTTCACCATGAGGCTGTGTTCAAAATGATATCAATGTTTTCAAAGTGCACTGTGAAGGGAGCACAATTGTAAACATGAAGATCGCTAAAACTGAACTGTAAAAATACTTTGAAAGCAAATTACACCTAAGAGAGATGACCTTAATGCTTTTTTATTAATAATAATTCCAACTTTGAATGTTAGAATGTTCTAAATGAATAGGGCATAGGGAGGATAAGTGGGAATAGAACACAGCCAGGAACTATGCTTTTAACTACAGCTCCAGAGGTGTCGTTTCAAGGGCTCAAGTTTGCGACGCAGTTTGCGAATGTTCGTTGGAGCGATGGATTTGGGAAACAGCAAATCAACGAACTATGTTTGTAACGACAGAACTTGCGACCTTAGTTGGCTAACGATGGTTTTGGGAAACGCACCCCTGGTAAGGACTAGAACCAGTGACAATCTGTTGGGCAACAGTGCTAAACACTGGGCCGCCGTGCTGCCCATCTAGGAAAGGAGGAGGAGTAGGGGTGGAAGGGGGGATTCTTTAAGACAAAGATAACTGAGGTAAGAAACTGTAGTTATTTATAGTGGCTTAGGAATCATCTGATTGATGAATCATGTGTTAGCTAATGCGGGACCGGCCGTGGTCAATCATAAGTACATGATCCTCTAGAACAGATTCAGGAATCGTTCACAGTATTTCCTCTAATATTTGTTCTTCTGGAGAAAGTCTTATTTGTTTTATTTCAGCTAGAATAAAAGCAGTTTTTAATTGTTTTAAACCCATTGTAAGGCCAATATTATTAGCCCCCTTCAGCAATATTAGTTTCTGATTGTCTCCAGAACAAACCACTGTTATACAATGACTTGCCTAATTACCCTAACTTTACCCTAATTACCCTAGTTAAGCCTTTAAATGTCACTGTAAGCTGAATACTAGTGTATTGAAGAATATCTAGTCTAATAATATGTGCTGTCATCATGGAGAAGAGAAAAGAAATCAGATATTAAAACTATTATGATTAAAAATGTGTTGGAGAAATCCTCCCCCAGTTAAACAGAAACCGGTGGAAAATATACAGGAGGGCTAATGATTCAGACTTTAACTACGTGTGTGTGTGTGTGTGTGTGTGTGTGAAACCCACCAGAAACAAGTGTGTATCCCTTGTCCAGCAGTGCCGCCGCCATGGCCTTGGAGTTCTTCAGAACCTGAGCGATGTACTCTCGAAACATGGGTGACGTGGCCTGGAGAAACACCAGAGAACAATCATTAATTATCAAAAAACACAAACGAGCTCCCAGTGCAGGAGCCGGTGTTCAGCAGACGATCAGAGAGAATCCGAGATGTTTCAGCTCAAGGACTCAACCCTGATCCCGCATATGGATGTTAACCCTGCTGCAGGTACAGTTGAAGTCAGAATTATTCGCTCTCCTGTATATTTTTTCCCCAATTTCTGTTTAACAGAAAGAAGATTTCAGCACATTTCTAAACAAAATTGTTCTAATAACTAATTTCTAATAACTATTAATTTCTGTGTGGTATTTTGAGCTGCAACTTCATTACACAGTAGAGCAGACATGCCCAAAGTAGGGCCTGCAGGTCAAAATTGGCCCATGGTAACCTTTGATTTGGCCTGCCATCCCATCTGAAAAGAGAGGGAGCATGATGGGGAGGTCATTAGCACGAATTCCCTCGACAGAGATCAACATTTCGAAATTAACATATTCTTTTAGTTTTATAGCTAAGCTACAAAAAAGCCGACTGAAATGAAATGATTCAATTAAATGTTGTAAATGAATCAGACTTTTAAAATGTAATGTAATGTAATGTAATGTATTTTTTATTTATTGCCATGTCAGCAACCAAGGCTATTTTCATGGCAGGAACATTTCAATAATAAATATACAATTAAAAATCAACAAACAAATGAATACATAAATTAAATAAGATTTTTAGTATTAATACAAGATAAAAATTCTAAAACCTTTTCTGGTGTCACTTTGCTAAAAATGTCCTTAAGAGAGTTTATTTCATAAAAAAGTCTTCTGGAATCATTAAAAGCAGGACAGTCCAGTAAAATGTGTTTAATGGTAAGAGGAATTGTGCAGCACAAACACTGAGTAGGATTTTCACCTTGGAGCAAAAAGCCATGGGTTAGTCTTGTATGCCCAATACGACATCTGGTAAAACCCACTTGATCAAATCTAGATTTAAAATGTCTTAAAATTCTGTGTGAGATTTCAGGTTGGATTTCATGTAGTTTATTATTTTCTAATGCATCCCACTCCTCTTTTTAAAATGTAAACATTGTCACTTGACAGGTAGAGGACAATGCATAAGATATCTGCCAGCAAATCAAGGTAAAGGCAGGGGCAGCTCGACTAGTGTTTTTAGCATCGAACTCCATTGTGTTATAAAGGGGATTGTTTATATTTTTACTGGAATAAGTTATTAAATGTTACAGATGATACTGCATTAGTTAACATGATTTAAAGCAGGGGTGTCAAAGTCAATTCCTGGAGGGCCGGAGCCCTGCAGAGTTTAGTTCCAGCCCTGCTTCAACACACCTATCTGTAAGTATCAAACAAGCCTAAAGCACTCAATTAGTTTGATCAGGTGTGTTTAATTGGGGTTGGAACTAAACTGTGCAGAGCTCCGGCCCTCCAGGAACTGGCTTTGACACATGTGATTTAAAAGCAACGTTTTCTAGTTGTTTTTTTCATATTACTGAATTAGTCAGGAAATTACCCATGGCAAATTTAATATATTCAGGTTTATATTTGGCCCACAACCCTCAATCAAGTTGGCTTTTTGGCCCTTTATAGACAAAAGTTTGGGCACCCCTGCTCTAGAAACGTCAGAGACGCATTTTACATCTTGCAAAAAGGAGCAGAATTGATCCCCTTTAAAGGTCCAATGAAATAAAAATAATGCTTTTTTGATGTTCTAGTATGCGTCAACACAAATTTTGCATTTAGAAGATATACATCTAATACAAACATCCAAACCTTGCAGTTTGTCGATTGCGCCTTTCCACAAGACTGTTACGACACGTTTAACAGTCCTACAAATAATAAATCCTTGAAAGTGTTTAATATTTAGATTTTTTTAAAAACATATGAACATTTATTGGGGACATGGTGGCTCAGTGGTTAGCACTGTGGCCTCACAGCAAGGAGGTCACTGGTTCATGTCCCGGCTCGGTCAGTTGGTGTTTCTGTGTGGAGTTTGCATGTTCTCCCTGTGTTGGTGTGGGTTTCCTCCAGGTCTTCCGGTTTCCCCCACAGTCCAAACAGATGTGCTATAGGCGAATTGATCAACTAAGTTGGCCGTAGTGTATGAATGAGAGTGTATGGATGTTTCCCAGTACGCGGCTGGAAGGGCATCCGCTGTAAAAAAACATATGCTGGAATAGTTGGCAGTTCATTCCACTGTGGCGACCCCTGATAAATAAGAGACTAGGGCGAAGGAAAATGAATGAATGAACATTTATATTTATTTCTGTATATATTATATAATATTTGCATCAAATGAAAAAACAAAACAAATGAATAAGCGCATGTGTGAGGTGTGTGTAATGCAGTGTGTATGGGAGCAGGACAGTATATCTGACTGTTACGACCCGCTCGTTTGAGTCACAACATAAAGGAGAGTTCAAACAAAATAATCTGAATGCAAATTATTACTTGTAAATTAAACTAATAAACAACAATCCAGCAAGACAAACAAATATCTAGGGATGAATAATGAAGGTAAGAACTTAAGATATAACAACTACATATAAATAATGTAAAACAAAACCATAAGGTTAAAGAGTCAAAGAGATGGCAGGTCTTGACATGAGGACATCCGAATAGCCACACCGTCCTCAGGAAACTAGCACAACAACTCTTACTCATGTCAATGTCAATTTTATTTATATAGCACTATTTAACACAACCAGAGGTTGACCAATGTGCTGCACAGTACAAATCAAAACAGAGAAAAAACATATATACAGGGAGTGCAGAATTATTAGGCAAGTTGTATTTTTGAGGATTAATTGTATTATTGAACAACAACCATGTTCTCAATGAACCCAAAAAACTCATTAATATCAAAGCTGAATATTTGTGGAAGTAGTTTTTAGTTTGTTTTTAGTTTGAGCTCTTTTAGGAGGATATCTGTGTGTGCAGGTGACTATTACTGTGCAGAATTATTAGGCAACTTAACAAAACACAAATATATCCCCATTTCAATGATTTATTTTCACCAGTGAAACCAATATAACATCTCAACATTCACAAATATACATTTCTGACATTCAAAAACAAAACAAAAACAAATCAGTGACCAATATAGCCACCTTTCTTTGCAAGGACACTCAAAAGCCTGCCATCCATGGATTCTGTCAGTGTTTTGATCTGTTCACCATCAACATTGCGTGCAGCAGCAACCACAGCCTCCCAGACACTGTTCAGAGAGGTGGACTGTTTTCCCTCCTTGTAAATCTCACATTTGATGATGGACCACAGGTTCTCTATGGGGTTCAGTCAGGTGAACAAGGAGGCCATGCCATTAGTTTTTCTTCTTTTAGACCCTTTCTTGTCAGCCACGGTGTGGAGTACTTGGACGGGTGTGATGGAGCATTGTCCTGCATGAAAATCATGTTTTTCTTGAAGGATGCAGACTTCTTCCTGTACCACTGCTTGAAGGTGTCTTCCAGAAACTGGCAGTAGGACTGGGAGTTGAGCTTGACTCCATCCTCAACCCGAAAAGGCCCCACAAGCTCATCTTTGATGATACCAGCCCAAACCAGTACTCTACCTTCACTCTGCTGGCGTCTGAGTCGGACTGGAGCTCTCTGCCCTTTACCGATCCAGCCACGAGCCCATCAAGACTCACTCTCATTTCATCAGTCCATAAAACCTTAGAAAAATCAGTCTTGAGATATTTCTTGGCCCAGTCTTGACGTTTCAGCTTGTGTGTCTTGTTCAGTGGTGGTGGTTTTTCAGCCTTTCTTACCTTGGCCATGTCTCTGAGTATTGCACACCTTGTGCTTTTGGGCACTCCAGTGATGTTGCAGCTCTGAAATATGGCAAAACTGGTGGCAAGTGGCATCTTGGCAGCTGCACGCTTGACTTTTCTCAGTTCATGGGCAGTTTATTTTGCGCCTTGGTTTTTCCAGACGCTTCTTGCGACCCTGTTGATTATTTTGAATGAAACGCTTGATTGTTGGATGATCACGCTTCAGAAGCTTGGCAATTTTAAGAGTGCTGCATCCCTCGGCAAGATATCTCACTATTTTTGACTTTTCGGAGCCTGTCAAGTCCTTCTTTTGACCCATTTTGCCAAAGGAAAGGAAGTTGCCTAATAATTCTGCACACCTGATATAGGGTGTTGATGTCATTAGACCACACCCCTTCTCATTACAGAGATGCACATCACCTAATATGCTTAATTGGTAGTAGGCTTTAGAGTCTATACAGCTTGGAGTAAGACAACAGGCATAAAGAGGATGATGTGCTCAAAATACTCAGTTGCCTAATAATTCTGCACTGCCTGTATATAAAATTATAGCTAAAACAGACAATTTTCATTGATAAAATGCCAAATCAAAGAGGTAGGTTTTCAACCTAGATTTAAAAACAGACAGGGGTGAAACAGATCTAACACAGAGGGGCAGAGCATTCCACAACCTAGGACCAGCTGCTGCGAAAGCACGGTCACCTCTGCATTTCAGCCTCGACTTAGGGATGCATAACAATCTCTGGTTAGATGACTGAAGAGACCGACCAAGCTGATGCTCAATTAACATGTCTGACAGATAAGAAGGTGGCAGGCCATTTAGAGATTTAAAAACCAAGAGAAGCTTACGTATATATATCAATGTATACTTCTATACATTGAAACAACTGCTGATCTGCCAATCAGGATCTGCCACATAATCCAATCTGGAATCTTGGGGTTGTCACACTGACAACTCTCTTCTGGCTGCCATTATCAGTCTCACACTATTGTTTTCCTTATTCCGAAAGTCTTGATAACACCATCACAGAGTTTTTCTTTTATTATTTCAGCAAATATGATTGTAAATAATGATGTGTTGTACTCTCCCATTCACTGCGCTCTGAGTTTACACACTATGAGCACTTCTGCTGCTTTAAAACACACAAATGTGAAAACAGTCCATTTATGATTCATGATAAGCATTTGATGATGTGTGTTCTGAATGTGTTAATAATAAACACTGGTGTGATCTTATGCAGGAAAGGGTGGAAGTGAATTTGTACCTGTTTTAAAGCCACAGCGACGCCGGCGATGGCGTGATTGTGTGGGCCGCCCTGAAGCGAAGGGAACACAGAGAAGTTGACCTTTTCCTCCAGATCATACATGATCTCTTTGCCCTTCTTATCCACCGATCGCACACCCTTACGGTAGAAGATAAGCCCCGCCCTGGGGGAGGAGTCACATGAGAAAGGGGGGTGCAACAGTTAATGCATGTAAAATTAATATAGGCAACTAGAAAAAAAAACAATAGAAAAATGATTTCTGCATCAATTCTGAGATTTTCAAAATGAATCGCTGATCACTCGAATCAATTCTGAGCTAGTTTTGAAGAAGACGGCACTCTAGGCTAGCTTTTAACATCAGATGACACTCTAGGCTAGTTTTTAACATCAGATGGCACTCTAGGCTAGCTTTCAACAGAAGATGATGCTCTATGCAAGTTTAAACCAGCAGATGGCACTCTAGGCTAGTTTATAACAGAAGACGGTGCTCTAGGCTAGTTTAAAACAGCAGATGGTGCTCTAGGCTAGTTTAAAACAGCAGATGACGCTCTAGGCTAGTTTAAAACAGAAGACGGTGCTCTAGGCTAGTTTATAACAGCAGATGACACTCTAGGCTAGTTTAAAACAGCAGATGATGCTCTAGGCTAGTTTATAACAGAAGACGGTGCTCTAGGCTAGTTTAAAACAGCAGATGACGCTCTAGGCTAGTTTAAAACAGCAGATGACGCTCTAGGCTAGTTTAAAACAGCAGATGACGCTCTAGGCTAGTTTAAAACAGAAGACGGTGCTCTAGGCTAGTTTAAAACAGCAGATGATGCTCTAGGCTAGTTTATAACAGAAGACGGTGCTCTAGGCTGGTTTTAAACAGCAGATGACGCTCTAGGCTAGTTTATAACAGAAGACGGTGCTCTAGGCTAGTTTATAACAGCAGATGACGCTCTAGGCTAGTTTATAACAGCAGATGACGCTCTAGGCTAGTTTATAACAGCAGATGGTGCTCTAGGCTAGTTTATAACAGCAGATGACGCTCTAGGCTAGTTTATAACAGCAGATGGCGCTCTAGGCTAGTTTATAACAGCAGTTGGCGCTCTAGGCTAGTTTATAACAGCAGATGACGCTCTAGGCTAGTTTATAACAGCAGATGACGCTCTAGGCTAGTTTATAACAGCAGATGACGCTCTAGGCTAGTTTATAACAGCAGATGACGCTCTAGGCTAGTTTATAACAGCAGATGGCGCTCTAGGCTAGTTTAAAACAGCAGATGGCGCTCTAGGCTAGTTTATAACAGCAGATGGCGCTCTAGGCTAGTTTATAACAGCAGATGGTGCTCTAGGCTAGTTTATAACAGCAGATGGTGCTCTAGGCTAGTTTATAACAGCAGATGACACTTGATGCAAGTTTATAACAGCAGATGATGCTCTAGGCTAGTTTATAACAGCAGATGACGCTCTAGGCTAGAATTTAACAGCAGACGGTGCTCAGGCTAGTTTTATTTTACAGTCAGTGCTCTAGGCTAGTTTTATTGGTGCTCTAGGCTAGTGTTTAACAGCAGACGGTGCTCTAGGCTAGTTTAAAACAGCAGATGGCACTCTAGGCTAGTTTATAACAGCAGATGGCGCTCTAGGCTAGTTTATAACAGCAGATGGTGCTCTAGGCTAGTTTATAACAGCAGATGGCGCTCTAGGCTAGTTTATAACAGCAGATGACACTTGATGCAAGTTTATAACAGCAGATGGCGCTCTAGGCTAGTTTATAACAGCAGATGGTGCTCTAGGCTAGTTTATAACAGCAGATGGTGCTCTAGGCTAGTTTATAACAGCAGATGACACTTGATGCAAGTTTATAACAGCAGATAGAGCTCTAGGCTAGTTTATAACAACAGATGTCACTAGGCTAGAATTTAACAGCAGACGGCGCTCAGGCTAGTTTTATTTTACAGTCAGTGCTCTAGGCTAGTGTTTAACAGCAGACGGTGCTCTAGGCTAGCCTAGGGCACCAATAAAACTAGTGTTTAACATCAGACGGTGCTCTAGGCTAGTTTTTATTTACAGTTCAGTGCTCTAAGATAGTTTTATTGGTGCTCTAGGCTACTGTTTAACAGCAGATGGAGCTCTAGGATAGTTTTATTGGTGCTCTAGGCTAGTGTTTAACAGCAGACGGTGCTCTAGGCTAGTTTTATTGGTACTATAGGCTCCTTTTAAACAGCAGACGGCACTCTAGGCTAGTTTTATTGGTACTATAGGCTCCTTTTAAACAGCAGATGGCGCTCTAGGCTAGTTTTATTTGTGCTCTAGGCTAGTGTTTAACAGCAGATGGAGCTCTATGCTAGTTTTAGGCTTATTTTAATGGATATACCAGATTATTAAAACAAAGAGAAAGAGATAAAAATGAGAGTACTCATTTATGTTGAGAACTACATGTTCAAAAAGTGTAACTAACATTAACTGTGCTAGAATATGTTTTTCTTGTGTTCTGGACTCTGATATCTCTGAGAGGTGCATGATGGGATTGTACCTGGAGCCTCTCAGTGATTTGTGTGTGGTGGTGGTGACGATGTCTGCGTGCTGGAATGGCGATGGAATGGCTTTAGCTGCCACCAGTCCACTGATGTGCGCCATGTCGGCCAGCATGTATGCGTTGATCTCGCTGCACAGCTGGAGAGAGGCAGAAACACACACAATAACAGTCATGAAAAAATAAAGAGTAATGAAGAGCTGACAGCAAACATCCCAATCAAAGCGTTCCCGTTATCAGAGAGTGACCCGATGAGATCCGCACGCTCCAGGGAACCAGACCCAGATACCGCAAACACACTTCTGAGCATGACGACACGCTTTCAGGGTAAAAATAATTTCCAGCTGATTATACACTGATAATTTTATGCACACTGATGCACTTAATCTGTACTGATGTGTGTGTGTATGTGTGTGTGTGTGTGTGTGTGTGTGTGTGTGATGCTGACCTTGTGTTTATCTAGCAGAGAAATCAGGCCACAGTGATTTCTAGCAACTGAAACACATGCACATACTCGTATACGCACATACACGTAAACACACAAGCACATACACACTCACACACACACTTACACACTCTTAGCCTGCAGTGGCAGCTTAAGAAAACACTGCAAAGCAGAAGCACAAAAGGAGGAAAAAACGCACGCACACAGACACACACGTTTATGAACACATGTACACACACATACATACACACACACGCACGCATGCACACGCACACACACGCACACACGCGCACGCACACACTTCATGACCACTTAATTCATTCTCCTTTGGCTTAGTCCCTTTATTTATAAGAGGTCGCCACAGCAGAATGAACCGCCAACTATTTCAGCATATGTTTTACACACAATACTCTTCCAGTTGCAACCCAGTACAGGGAAACACCTGCATACGCTGGGAAACCCATGCCATCACGGGGAGAACATGCAAATTCCACACAGAGACACCAACTAACCAGCAAACTTCTTACTGTGAGGCCACAGTGCGACACCACTGAGCCACTGTGTCACCCTTCATGACCACTTTAACCATGCTATTCTGAATTTTTCCCCAGAATTATGACTTTAATTATGACTTTATTAAGTGAACACCAGAGAACAATAAAACAACAACAACATTGAAGTACTTCATGACTCCTTTAATCTTGCAATCTGGAATTTTCTCACCGAGTTCTGACTTTTCATCTATAAAATATACACTCACCGGCCACTTTATTAGGTACCCCTCACTAGTACCGGGTTTGCCCCTTTTTGCCTTCAGAACTGCTTTAATCCTTCATGGCAGAGATTCAACAAGGTACTGGAAATATTCCTCAGAGATTTTGCTCCATATTGACATGATAGCATCACACTGTTGCTGCAGATTTGTCGGCTGCAAATCCATGATGCCAATCTCCCGTTGAGCTCTGGTGACTGTGGAGGCCATTTGAGTACAGTGAACTCATTGTCATGTTCAAGAAACCAGTCTGAGATGATTGGCGCTTTATGACATGGTGTGTTATCCTGCTGGAAGTAGCCATCAGAAGATGGAGACACTGTGGTCATAAAGGGATGGACATGGTCAGCAACAATACTCAGGTAGGCTGTGGCGTTGACACCATGCTCAATTGGTACTAATGGACCCGAAGAAAATCTTCCCCACACCATTACACCACCACCACCAGCCTGAACCGCTGATACAAGGCAGGATGGATCCATGCTTTCATGTTGTTGAGGCCAAATTCTGAGCCGACCATCCGAATGTGGCAGCAGAAATGGAGACTCATCAGACCAGGCAACGTTTCTCCAATCTTCAATTGTCCAGTTTTGGTGAGCCTGTGTGAATTGTAGCCTCAGTTTCCTGTTCTTAGCTGACAGGAGTTGCACCCGGTGTGGTCTTCTGCTGCTGTAGCCCATCCGCCTCAAGGTTGGACGTGTTGTGTGTTCAGAGATGCTCTTCTGCAGACCTCGGTTGTAACGAGTGCTTATTTGAGTTACTGTTGCCTTTCTATCAGCTGAAACCAGTCTGGCCATTCTCCTCTGACCTCTGGCATCAACAAGGCATTTGCGCCCACAGAACTGCCGCTCACTGGATATTTCCTCTTTGTCGGACCATTCTCTGTAAACCCTAGAGATGGTTGTGCGTGAAAATCCCAGTAGATCAGCAGTTTCTGAAATACTCAGAGCAGCCCGTCTGGCACCAACAACCATGCCACGTTCAAAGTCACTTAAATCCCCTTTCTTCCCCATTCTGATGCTCGCCTTGAACTGCAGCAGATCGTCTTGACCATGTCTACATGCCTAAATGCAGTGAGCTGCTGCCTAGAAATTTGTGTTAACGAGCAGTTGGACAGGTGTACCTAATAAAGTGGCCGGTGAGTGTATATTTGGTCTTAAAAACGTTCAAAGTTGCAATTAAAATGTAGCATGATTCTGATTTTTTTCCTGATGCGTTTTCAGATCTCGGTTCTTCTGCTGCAGAATAAAAATAAATAAACATAAAGCATAATTGCAGTTTGTA